>CDFA01022139.1:0-22933 GCA_000826305.1 Acanthamoeba healyi | reverse complement strand
GATCGACGCCACCAGTCCCCGCATGTCCTGATCGCCACGCACAGCTTCCTGCAGTTGATGCTCACGTGTCAACCATCGCTTCACCGGCTGTTGTGTGCATGTGTGTGCCTCTTCTATGCTCGGGACGCGTACGTGCGACGCAAAAGGGTTGCTGCATGCGGCCCCCTTTGGTGGAATCGTGTCGCGCCACTCGCATGATGCAAGCTCGTAGACCACCTGTACCACGTCGAGCACGTGCTGCAGCCCCAGAGGCCATCCTGCGCGTGCACGACACATGTTAGAGCTATCCTCCAACGCATAGGGTACGGATGGGTGCACCTTTGGAGTGTGCGATCATGAGCCAGACGAGGAAGGGGAGTCGGGGATGAGCGAGGCCATCCTCCATAACGATCACTGGCAGCCGGCGCAGACATTCGTCTGGACTCTGCAGCAGCAGCTGATAGGCCAGCCTCGCCGCTGCACCACCAGATCAACCGATCACGCAGTGAGTGAGCGGCGCAGCTGATGCCATTGCGCGCTTATGCGGAGAGAGAGGGATAAGGTACCTGGCCAAGGCAGCCTGCGGCGTACGGCCTTTTGGAGGGCCGACTTGAGGAGCTCGTCGTAGTAGTGCACCGTTACGCCGCCAGCGCCGCTGTCTTCATCCACCTGCTCTCGCTCGCGCACGTCACGGCGTGGAGGGTCAGTCATCTCCAAAGCACACCTGAGGGGGGCGTGCGGGTGTGCGCACGAGAGGCATGGGCGGCATGGAGTCGGCTGCAACGAGAAGCGTCATCGGGGCGCCGCTGCCACCGGCCGAGGGCGTGTCGTCATCGGAGCCTGAGGTGTGCCATCCGCGAAGGGCCACCGTAGCAGACCACCGCACTCGCCCAAGCGCTTCGTGCCACTCCTCTGCCACGCCATCCGCGACTCAAGCGGGTCACCACCAACAACACACAAACGGCACGTACGAGGCTGCAAGGGGAGGGGGATCGATGGCGTGGCTGCGGTAGCGAGGTGGGTGGGTGGGGGGGTGCACACCTTTGCCGGGGAAATGGAACGTGACTTGGCGCGTGGACGAGGAGAGGAGGGCCAGCATGGTCGTCGTCTTCTTCTTCTTACTCCTCTCCTGCGGCACCCCGGTTATGGCGCTATTACTTGTGGTGGCGGAGGTGGTAGTCGAGGTGGAACCAACAACAACAACAACTCCGCTGCTGGTGGTGGTGCTGGTGCTCTCCATCTTCTCCTCCGAGCTGCCGTCACCACGTTCGGTCGAATCTTTGGAGATTGATGCGGAAAAATCTGATGCACACTTTTTCGGTTCACGTTTGCGTTTTGTTTTGGCGCCAAATCTTGCAGCAATTTAAAGTATGTACGCAAAAATTGTATTTTTTATTATTGAAATTGCATCCTCCGCCAGGGCAAGCTTCATCGATCGATGATCAGGCCTGAGCGAACTTCTGCTGGATGAGCTCGAACCACTGGCGGAGGGCGTCGGCGAGGATGGACGGGAGGGCGTTGATGTCCTGCAGCACGATGTAGTTGGGGAACGGGAAGGTGTCCATGTAGGACGACCGCACCGGCTTGCCCTCCCGGTTGATGGTGATGGTCTGCAGCTCCAGGATCGAGCTGTCGTTCCTCACCGGCGGCGCCGATCCGCCTGCCGCCGCCGATCCGCGAGCGGCCGCCCGCTTGGCGCGCTTGGCCTGGATCTCGGCTTCCTCGGGGTCCACCTCGGCGTTGGGGTGCGGGTGGGTGGCGAGATTGATGGCGTTGGGGCGCGAGGCGTCGGTGATGATGAAGACGATGAAGATGTTGCGCTTGAGGGCCTCGCGGATCCATCGCTTGACGTCCTTGCCGCGGGTGCCGAAGCGGCCGTCGGAGACGACGAAGAGGATCTGCATGTGATCACCGTCGCGGCCGCCGCCGCCCGAGTGGCGCTCGATGTCAAAGGCGGAGACGACGCTCTCCATGAGGCGCACGACGTCGGTGTTCTCCTGCTTGAAGGCAAAGTGGGAGATGATGTCCACGCCCGACTGGTCGGTGAAGGGCGTGTCGAACGGGTGGAGCACGTCCGACGTGTCGCCGAAGCGGAGGATGGCCAGCTGGCCCACCTCGAGCTGCGCCAGGGCCTTGGCCATGAGGGTGAGGGCCTGGCAGGCCATGTGGCCGGCGCGGTTCTCGAACATGGAGCGCGAGTCGTCGATCGCCAGCATGACCTGGTAGGTGCGCTTGCTGGGCTTGGTGCGGCGCATCCAGATCTTGTCCTTCTTGAACTGACTCGCGATGTAGGGGATCACCTTCTTCATGTTCAGCCGCTTGCCCGTGCGGTAGTCGCCGCGCATCTGGGTGCACAGCGTGGGCTCGAGGATGAGCCGCAGCTGCTCGCACAGGTCCTGCGCGAGCGGCGCCGTGAGGGCCTCGTAGCCGCGCCACAGCTTCTCCGCGTGGACCATGTCGCCCTTCTCCCGCCAATCGGCCATCTCTCGGTCGAGCTCCTCCCGCTTGGCCATGATCGCCTCGGGCGAGAGGAGCGTCAGCTCGACCTCCTCCTTGGCGGCAGCGCCGGCCTCCTCCACGAGCGGCATGCTGTGGTGTGAGCCCTCCTCGCGCCTTTCGTCGCGCTGGTCGGCGTTGTCGTCATCGGCGTCGTCGTCCTTGGTGAGGTCCTCGACGTCGTCTTCGGGCTTGTCCTCCTCTTCGCCGTCCTTGCCCCTTCGCTGGTCCTTGGCCATGCGAAGAGAGCGCATCTCCTTGACTCTCTCCCGCTCCTTCTCCTTCTCCTCATCGCCTTCGCCCTTCTCCCTGTCCTCCTCCTCTTCCTCCTTGTCCTTCTCCTTCTGCTCTTCCTCCTCCTCGTCCTCCTCATCTCCGAGACCGTCCTCCTTCTGCTTTTTGTCGTCGTCCTTCTGGGGGATGGACTTGGCCTGCGTCTCGTCAGCCGGCGCGAGCGTCTGGGCGTCTTCCTTGTCCTGGTCGTCCTCCTTCATGAACTCGTACATCTCGGCCTCTTCCTTGTCCTCCTCGTCGTCCTGGAGGTCCATCTGGTCGTCCTCCTCGCGCTTCTCCTCGTCCTTCTTCTCCTCCTCCTCTTCGGTGAGCTTGTCCATGACGCGCAGACGCTCCTTCCACTCCTTGTTGGCGTCGCCCTCGCTGCGGTAGGGATTGGGATCGACCCGCTCCCGTTTCTTCTTTTCCTTCTTCTTGTCCTCCCGCTCGGGCTGGGGCGGGTTCTTCATCGACTTGATCCATCGTTGTGACCGCTCATCAATGTCCGATGACATGGCCTCTTGCGCGTTTTCCTACAAGCGTGCCACACGTGTGATGTTAGTGAGGTGTCGTGTGTGTGTACGTGTGTGTGTGTGCGTGCGGTCAGTCGTACGTCAGCCTGGTTGAGGTCGTCCTGAGGGCGGGACTGGTCTTGCTGATCCTCCATCTGCACGTTGGCCGACTTGCGGATGGTCTCGTGCATGACGCCCTGCGGCTGCGTCTCGGTGTTGGCCACCTCTTCCTTGTCCTCGGCGCGGATGTCCTGGTCGTTGGTCTTATCCACGTCCTCCTCCTCCTCCTTGCTGTCCTCCTCGTTCTCCTTGGCTTCCTGTCCGCCCATGCCCGCCTGCTTCTCGTCCTCGCCCTCCGAGTCGAGCTCCTTGTCGTCTTCCTTGTCCTTGTCCTCCTTGTCCTCCTCGTTACGCTCTTCGCCCTCGTCCTCCTTCTCTTGTTCCTCCTCCTCCTTCTCCTCATCTTCCTTGTTGCCCTCCTCTTCGTCCTTGGCTTCGCCTTCGCCTTCCTTCATCTCGTTGTCGTCGTCGGCGATATCCATCACGTCCTCGTCGTCCTTCTGCTTATCATCGCTCTCCTCTTCCTCCTCTTCCTCAGGCTCCATGTCGTCGTCCATGCCGCCCTCTTCCTCCTCCTTCTTGTCGTTGCCGTCGAGGTCGAGATCCTCGGGAAGCTCGAATTCATCTTCCTTGCGCACGTCCTTGCCCTTGTCCTCGTAGATGTCCTCCATGTCGTTCACGTCGCCCTCCTCGTCCTCCTGCTCCTCGTCCTCCTTCTTCTTGCCCTTCTCGTCTTCATCCTCCTCTCCCTCGTCGCCCTCCTCGTCGTCCTCCTGGTTCTTGCCCTTCTCGTCCTTCTCCTTCTTCTTCTTCTTGTCGTCGTCCTTGCTGTCGTCCTTGTCGTCGTCTCGGCCCTCGTTGTCCTCCTTGGCGACCATCTCCTCCTCGCCCTCGGGATCGGCGTCGACCGTGTTGTCGCGGTCGATCTTCTCCTTGCCGTCCTGTCGAGTGTTGTCCTCCTCCTCGTCCTCGCTTCCCCACATCTTCTCATCGACGACCTCCTCGTCCTCGCTGTCGATCTCGCCCATCTCTCTGTCCATCTCCTCCTCCTCTTCCTCCTCCTTGTCGTCTTCGTCCTCCTCCTTCTCGTCGCCCTTGTCCGGCATGTCTTCGATCTCGCCATCAAAGTCCTGCTGCATCTCGAATCCCTTTTCGTCGTCGTCCTCCGGCGACGGCTCCTTGTTCTCCTCCTTCTCCTCCTTGTTGGTGCCCACGAGCTGATCCTCGTTGTCGATCTCGTCCGACACGTCCTTCTTGCCCGTGCCATCGCCCATGCCCGTGCCCTGGATGTCGTCCTGTAGCTTCATGTCGCCCTCGCCGCCGCCGCCCTCGGTCTCCTCTTCCGGGTTGCAGTAGCCCCGCGTGAGGAGAGTGAGGAACAGCCCCGACGCCAGGTGGTGCGTCTTGGCCAGCGACGAGTGGAACGCCAGCAGGCGCCTCATGTACCAATCCACGAGAGAGTGGTATTGAGCGACGAGGGGGTAGAGCTGAGAGAGAAGCGCCAGCGCCACACGGTCCTTCTGTACGGCGGCCGAGAGCGGCGAGGCCTCCGCAACGTTGGCAGTATCATCGGCAGTCACTCGGCCAGCACACTCGGCAGTCACCAGAGTGATCACGGCCTCGATGTTGTCGCGCACGTTCTGCATGTTGAGGCTCTCCTTGAGGTCCTTCAGGTAGTTGTGGAATTGGAGGAAGTTGCACTTCCTCTGTTCCTCCTTCTCCTTCTCCTCCTCCGCCGCCGCTTGTTCGGCGTCGGTCTTCTCTTCGTCCTTTTGGTTCGTCTCGTTTTGCTGCTCCGCTTGGTCGTTCTTCTCGACGAGTGGCAGCTTACGCTCGGCGAAGGGGTCGGCGGCCTTCTGGACCTTTTGCACGTTCTGCACGGCCACCAGGAGCGAGTTGATGGCGGCCTCCATCTTCTCGCTGAATGTCGCGCCGAATCGCCTCTCGTGCTCTTCCTCGCTGGCCCTCGTCTGTTCGTCTAGCTCAGACTCGAGCTTGGCGTGGTGCGTGTCACGTAGCCAACGGCGGAACTGCGAGGCGCCCTCGGCCACCTCCCGCAGGAAGGCGCAGATGGAGTGTGCGAGAGGCACTGGGAAGAGAGAGGACTCGTCGAGCAGCGACTCAGCCGTGACGTTGGCCACGTTCTGCAGCTGCAAGTAGTTGGCCACTACCACCGCCCACGTCTCGCTGCTCACCAGGACATTGCTGTCCTGCGCCTCGTTGATCTCGTCCTCATCGGCGCCCAGAAGGCGCTGGGGCTCGGGGTGCCAAGCGAATTGAAGCAGCAGGTCGGTCTCTACCTTGCGGGCGAGCTCGAGTTGCTTGTTGAGTCGCTGGATCGTCACAGGCGGGGACTTTAGCGCCTCGCACAGAATCACCGCTTGGGCCAGTGTCATCGTAAGCTGCGACGCAACGCGCTGTAGAAGCAACAAGACAACCAGGGGTTTAGGTTCGATGTGCCGGGAGAGCACAGCAGCAGTGTTAAAGAGGGGCTTATGGGGCTGTACCTTCTGCTTGCGTGCCCACTGAAGGGATTCCTTCTGCGGCGGCAGAGGCTCAGCGCCGGTGGCAGTGTGATACTTGTTACGCTCGTGAATGGTGGCGAGCAGGCTGTTGAACGAGCCAAGCGATCGCTGATGCGCAGTGGCTTGCGACAGGGCCTCGCGCTCCGTAATGAGCAAATGGAAGAAGTGCTCGGCGTAGCCTGACATCCGCTGAATCTCCCTGTAGTTGCGTGTCCACGCAAGCGGCACAGGCGTCAGTCAGCGTCCCAGGAGATAGCCAGAGCCACACTGCTGAGCACACACAATAAATGGACGCGTACCGCTGGTTGAGCTCCTTTGAGGGCATGGTGACGGCCTCTCGCAAGTGACGCATGCGGCGCATGCAGCGATAGTACTGCTCGTTGGCGCTCTGCCACATGCGTGCCTTGTCGCCAGTGAGGGTCTGTTCGACCGCCTCCATCGACGGCAGAGACAGCAGGAAGGGCAGTCCCTTCTGCTTCAGGTTGTACGCCGTCGATAAGTGCGAAATACCTGTGCGCGCGGAGAGATCAAAGTGAGCGACTGCGTGAATGGTCTCAACGCGCAAAGCGTTTGGCGAGCGCGTGACGAGGAGTGTACCGCGCGCCTGGAAGGACTGAAGAAGCTGGCGGATCATGTGCATCTTCTGCGTGCGAGGTTTCTCCTTGCCGCGAAGGGCCACGCTGTTGGCCGTGACCCTCTCCTTGAACCACTCCAGCTCTCTGATCTCCTCTTCCTTCCATGACATGGCCTCCTCCTCTTCCTCCTCTTCTTCTTCCTCTGCAGCTTCTTCAACTGCGGACGCCGGCTTCTGTTCGTCGGCTTCCTTCTTGTCGTCACCTGCCTTGCTCGACGTCTTCTTGTTCTTCTTGTTCTTTTTCTTGTCGTCGGCGGGCTTGGGCTGCTTTCGAGGCGTGCGACGCTCTTCGTCGCAGTACAGGATGTCGCGCTCGCAGATCTTGAGCATCCGTCCGTAGAGCTTGGGCAATCGGTTATGCTTCCTCTTTGGGTTGTCTGGAGTTTGGTGCGCGCGCACACGCGACAGGCCGTTAGCCCAAGCATTGGACACACGAGGAGGAAGAGGACAGCAACGTACCCAGATCGAAGGACTCACGCACGGCGGATGAGGCAAAGTCAGCGTCGGTGCGTTCGGCCACCGGCACGCCGGCGTCGATGCCCTTCTGCAAGAAGGTGGCGTTCTCGTCGCCGTCAAACACGTACAGCGTCGACTCGTCTTCGGCAGCGTCGGCTCCTGCATTGGCGGCCGCAGCAGCAGCGTCCTCTTCCTCGTCGTCCTTCTTCTCGAGGAGAGCGTTGACGGGCTGTCGCAGGAGGTCCTCGAGGTGGCGCGATAGCTTGTTGAGGGTGCGATGGGACTTCTCCGACGACGTCTTGAGCGAATAGTAGTTGAGGTCGTCCCACTTGGCCAACTGGATAAAGTCGCGCACCTTCTTCTCCAGCGGCTCGCGCATGCTCTTCATGTGCTCCTCGACCTTGCCCAGGAACTGGGCGTAGTAGCGGTGGAGGTTGTACAGCAGGTTGCGAACGTGCTCGCGCATGTGGAGCGGCGCGCCCTCGCGCTCGAACTGGGCCTGGAGCTCGTAGGCCGTGTGCTCGTGGAACGTGTGGAGCAGCTGCAATCGCGTCGAGAACTCGCCGTGGGTGGCCGACAGCATGAACCCGTCGAGGGTCTCCAGGATGACGTCGGTCGCCTCCGCGGGCTTGGTCCACTGGTGCTGCTTCTTCTGCTTCTTGTCGGCCCAGTGTCCGTCCTTGAGCCGCTGCTGTTCGGCCTCGACCTCGGCCAGCAGCCGCAGGTCTTCGTCGACTTCGGCCTTCTCCCTGTCGGTCTTCTCGATGCCGAGGTCGCTGTACTTGAGGAGCGAGTACAGGTGGAACCACCACTTCTCGGCCGCTGTCTGGTGCGACTGGAGGCGCGAATAGAAGATGAGCGGATAGCTCTGCAGCTCGAGTCGGCGCCACCGCCCGATGAGCCGCCCGATCTTCTCCATGTGGGCGTAGAGCGAGACGCGCTTGCTGGCGTTGGTCTCCCAGTCGTTGGTCTTGCCGTGGAGGAACTCGAGACCCGTGAGGACCTTCATGAGAGGCGAGGTGATGGGGAACGACAGCACGCGGCGAGTGATCTTGAGCAGCTGCTCCAGGAGCGCGTTGCCATCAAACTCCACCAGCAGCTCGAGCAGACGCTGCGACAGTTCCTCAAGCGGCTCCCTGGCGAGCAGCACCTCGGGGATGTTGGAGTCGCGGTAGATGTCATGTACCATCCCGCCGGCCTGGATGATCGAGCGGCGCTCGTTCACGGCCGACACCATCGCGGACTCGGACAGCAGATGCTCCTGCACCCATTGAATGCGTACGCGAAAGTGAGTCATGGTCATGGTGCCACACACACACTTCTAGCGCTCCTCGTTGTTCAACGTACCCGTTCGACGTTCTCGAGCCTCTTGCCAGACGTGTTGTTGCGGCGCTTGGTCTCCTTCTTGATGAGGAGGCCCTTGCCTTCGGGGCGTTCCGTGAGGGATCGCAGGATCTGGTGCATCATCACCAGATGGCCACCGAGCGCCTTCTCGTCGAGCTCAGGCGCAGCATCGTGGTCGAGCACGCGCATGACCGCCGCACCGGCCGAGTAGGAGAGCTCGAGCACGTCGATGAGGTCCTCCGTCTTGAGCTCGTCGTGAGTGTCACGGATGGCCTCCTCGTTGACAGTGAGATACTCGTCTTTCTTCCTGTCGCTGGCGCCTCTCTTGTTCCTGGTCTGACGGCGCTTCTTCTGGCTGGCGTTGGTGGCAGCCAGAGCGGGCTTGGTGGCGGCGCGCGAAGTGGTCATGATGTGCTGGTGGATGTAGCGATGGACCGAGTAGATCTGGTGCACCTCCCACTCCTGGATGTCCTCGTTCTCGAGATCGGGCTCAGAGGGCGCTGCCGTGCCGTCGCTGTTCTGCTCGCTGCCAGCCGATTCGATGTTGAGCAGTTCCCTCTCCTCGAGCGGGACGAGGTCGTCGTAATCGCCCCAGAACGAAGGGAACATGTCCTCGAGATCATCCTCTTCCTCCTGGTCGGCGTCCTTGATGACGTGGCGTCGGACCTTGCCGCGTGTCTTGTAGAACTCCTCCTCCTTGGCCTTGGCCTCCTTCTCGCGCTCCTTGGTGCGCCTCCACATGTCGCTGAACGTGGTGAACACATGGTCGAGCAGCGAGAGGGCGGAACGCGACATGAAGCGCGCCGATCGGATGTGGAGGTAGGCGCGGCACAGGGCCGAGCGGAGCACCATCGAGGGGATGCCCCGCAGGTAGTGCGGCAGCTTGCCCTCACCGCGCTCGTCGAGCAGCGACTGAATGACTGACGGAGCGATGACGTTGGCGATCCTGTCGACGGCCGAGACCTTGATCGTCATGTTCTCCACAGCCGGGAAGGCGGCCAGGTCGGCCACGAGCCCGCCCAACACGCGCTTGGCGGTCGCGGCGTTGGCTGACGGCCCGGCGAGGACGACAGGGGCGGCGAAGCGAAGGAGTCGTAGGCCGAACATGATGTGATGCAGGGAGAGGAACATCGGGTGAAGGATGTCGTTGTAGTGCGGGGCGTACTTCTCGCGCAGAGCGGCGATGAAGTTGTGCGCCTTCTCCTGCCACAGCTCTTCCTTGTCGAGGAGCATCTCGAGCTTGCGCGCCTTGGCATCCGAGGACGCAGTGGCTTCGTCGTCCTGTTGCTTCTTGCTCTTTCGGCGCTTGCTGCGTGACTTGGCAGTGGTGGTGTTCTTGCTCTGCGCGCCAGAGTCCTCGCCACAGAAGAACTGCATCATCGAGTAAGCGCTGCCTTCACCGCCGCCCTCCAGGGTGCGCGCGAACTGGTGCAGCGCATCGAACAGGGCACCGAATTTGCTGCACCACACGAAACACCATGGTGAGCCATGCGCAACGCAGGGCGAGAGGCGAACTAAGCAGCGGACACGGTACCTTGTTTCAGGTCGGATTGTGACCTTGCGCGCGAGCGAGGCGGCATGAAGCTTATGGTGCTCCACCTGATGGTGAAGGGCATCGATTTTCTCGTTGCCCTCACGACCAGTGAACAGCCTCTCGATTTGAGCGCGCACGCCGATCTCGCAGGTCAGCGACTCGGTGGCACGCTCCACCTGCGCCAGCTTGGTCGGATACTTGGCCGCTGGATCGACCTTCTGAGCCGGCAGCAGTAGCTGAAGCTGCACGAGGCCCAGCAGTACGTAGAGCTTGCCACGCATGGCCGATTCCTCCTCGTCGGTCTGCTCTCCGCTCATCTCTGCCTTGCGAAGGAACACATCCAAGATGGGCAGCAAGTGGGAGTTGATCTTGACGCAGAAGCGCGCGTCGGAGCTACGATCCAGGAGCGCGGCAATGGTCTCGCGATCGACCTGCTCCAACTTGACGCTGCTTGAGAGCAAGTTCCTGATGTAGTCGCCATCGTCGTCGTCATCCTTGGGTGGAAGAATCTTAGCTCCGAGCTGCATGACCGTGTCCCGCAGTGTGGCGAAGACATCGTCGGCAAATGTGCCACGGAAGCTGTCAAGAATCTGATCGTGGTCGCGGCGCGAGAGTTAGTTACTACCACAGACATCTGACTATGCAAGCGCGTGCGTGAGAGGAGCGGTAGAATGGCTTACGTAGACAAACGTGGTGAAGAGAATGCCCCAATCTGCGCGCTTCAGGTCAGACACGTAGGACTGACGGAAGAGCGAGGACAGAGAGTGAAGCTGCTTGACCCTCTGCGGGTGCTGATCCACCGACACCGATTTCCTGAGGGGACGCAGGGAAAGGACGATCAGGCCACACTCCACCAGGTGTGAAGAGAACGAGTTACACAGTCTTGACCAGCTTCATCGCGTACCTCCAATCGGCAAAGAGATGAAGGACAAAGGCGCTCTGGATGCTCTGGAAGAGCCGAGGCGGGCCCATGCTGTCCTTGCCCACCTCCAGGATTTGTCGTTCGACCTGGGCGCCCGCGGTGGCAGGCAGCGGAGGTGGAGAGAGGAAGGACATGTCGTTGAAGGTGTTGTGCCACAGACGCACGTGGTACCGGTACTTCATCTCCTGCACCAGCTCCAGCAGGTCCTCCCTCGCCGATGACGATGACCCGTCGGCCGGTCCGCTCAGCTTGTTGTTGTTGGTGTCGTTGTCGGCAGAGTGCGAGTACTTCCACAGGAGACGCTGGTAGGGCACAAAGTCCTCGGGAGAGCGCGACGTGCGACCTAGGCCGCGCTCCACGAAGCTGCGCACCCACGGAAGTAGGTCGTCGAGCCTGGCCCGCACCTCGCTGGGGTCGGTCGTCGTTTCCAGGAGGGCAGTGAGCTTGGCCAGCAGCACCAGCTCCTGTCGGCTCGAAAAGTGGTCCAGCAGAGGCCACAACTGCGACCAGATCTTGTGCAGGCTGCGCTGCCGCGAGTCCATGCGTCGCTCGCCCTCGAGCAGGGCGGCCTCGGACACCTCCTCCTCCTGGAGCTCCCTCTCCCAGCGGGTTTCGAGCGCGGTCAGGCGGACGTCGAGCAGCTGTGGAACCTGCGCGATGGAGTCGAACACGGCCGACGACTTGGCCGCGGCGGCGTCGCCAGCTGACGAGTCGAGCCAGTGGAGCGTGGCGGCACCCTCCACGAACACGCGCTTGAAGTCCTCGTCCAGTCGGAAGTAGAGCGGATGGATGCCCTCCTTCCAGTGAGCGTAGCGATCGATCCGGCTCGCGCTGGCCTTGACCGCAAACTTGCTGTCGTCGGTGTCGCCACCACGCTTGCGCAGGGTCGGGTCGGCGTTGAACGGCGTCAGCAGGGCGTAGAGCTCACTCTCGAGCGTGAACAGCTGCGACGAACGCAGCAGCGAAGGATGGCCGCCCCGCTTCCACAGGATGTTCCGACCACCCAGCTTGCCCTTTCGCACCGCCGTCGTGTCGGACGCCTGGCCGGCAAGAGCCGTAGCAAGCATGTCGATGATCTTCTCCGTCAGCGAGAGGAGGCCGGTGGCGGGCTGGAAGGCAAGGCCGGATCGCTTCTCGAGATAGTAGTTGCCCTCGCCGCTCTGGGTAGCCACGGCTTCGTCGCTTGGAGTGGAATCGTGTTGCTGCTGATGCTCGAGCTGACGCAGATGCTTGAACACGAACTTCCAGTGCAACTGCAGGTCAGCCAAGTTGAGCGCCGACGCCGCCGTGGAGCTCAGGTAGTCCCAGAAATGGTTGCGCTGCTTGATGAGGCTCTCGAGCGCCGTCGCGTCGACATCGCTTGGCGATAGGATGTGGCTCTCGATGCCCTCGTCGAGAAGAGCGAAGAAGGGCCAGAAGAGCGCGATGACGCCGTGCGGCAGCTGGCTTTTCTCGAGCTTGTGGTGGTAGAAGAGATACGACAGCCGGATGGGCGAGTTTGCCTGGATGGCCTCGGCACCAAGGTCACTCGCTTCCTTGCGCTTGTGGTTTATGAAGGCGATGAGCGCGTTGAGGCGGTGCAGCAGGTTGAGGTGATGACTCCAAGCCTGCTGACGCTCCTCCACGAGCTGCTGCTGAGCCTCAGCAGTAACGGTCTCAACTGAGGCGTCATCGCTGGCCGTCACGAAGTGAAGGTAGTTCCACAGCTTGGACAGCAGTGGAACGTTGGCGCGAACGTCGATCGGCTGGAAGGACATCAGGCGCCTCATCTCGGCGCGCTTGGCATCGCGTGCGCTGGGGTCCGGGACATCGCGGAAGCAGCACTCGACGATCCGTTCTCGGCTCTGCATGATCTCGGCCACAAGCGGGTGAACCCACAGCTGCTCCAGAGTCTCGGCGAACACCGCGCCGCGCACTCCGCCGAGGGATCGGAAGTAGCTCACGCGCTGATGGTAGTCGCACGCCGACGAGTTCTCCAGAACATAGGCCGCCGCGAAGCTTATCTCTTCGTCGCTCCGCTGAATCATCGCCTGTTGATCCTTGGCCGCCATCACGGCAGCGACCTCGGTGCTGGCTTTGGCGTTGGTCGCCGGGAGGTAGGGCAGTACGGCATCGCTGCTGTCCTCCTCCTTCCCATCGCTGGGCTTCTGGTCGTAGAACGCGAACAGACGCTGCAGGATCGGCAGCGGGAGAGAGCACTTGACCTGTGGGCTGGATGCGGCGAGCTTGGCGGAGAGGGCAGTGGCCGTTGGGTTCTGCTCGCCGGCGGTCGAAGCGAGCAGGACGGCTTCAAAGTCGCTTCCGAGCTCGCGTGAGACCTCCTCCTTGAGGTCGTGCCCGCCGGTCTGGAGGATGAAGTGCAGGAAGAGCGCTGACTGACGCATAACCGTGGCCTCGGTCGAGTTGTCGCGGTAGTCGGCGCCCGACGCGAAGAACGGCCAGAGCGCGGGCGCGAGGAAAGAAGTCTTCTCGGCCGCCTGAGCGTGTTCGTCAGCGGCTGGTGCCTGCTGCTGCATCACCTCGTTCCACTGGCCGTGGGCGAGAGAGTGAAGGAGGAGCGAGAAGTGCTGACGGAAGATCGCGCGCACGACGTCCTGCTTCTCGCGGCTCTTGAGGTTGCGAAGATAGACCAGCTCCATGGCCTCGCGCAGGGCCAGGGACAGCGACACACCCCGCTGAGCTTGCTCCACGGTGAGCGAGGCCCAGTGAAGCAGATCCCTGATCGTCAGCGAATGCTCGGCCGAGTAGAAGATCTGCTTCTCCCTCTGCAGCGCCCGATGGAAGTCTGTTGTCGATGCAGCACTGAGTGTTAGACGCACTGTGCCGTCTGCTGAAAGGTTGGCGTCAAGGGTCAAATACGAACCGGTCATGAGACGAGCCAGCCATGCTCCGGGCACGCCGACGCCGTTGAGCAGGGCGAGGGTGTCGAACGAAGCAGCGTCCAGGGGGAGCAGCGAGATCTCAATGCCACGATTGCGCATGGCACGCGAGATCTCGCCGTTCTGCGGGTCCATGGCGAGGAAGATGCGGAAGTTGGGGTGAGGCGTGATCACCTTCACTTCGCCGTTGACGAGTCCGCGCTCGTTGACCATCAGCACGCCGTTGTTCTCCAGCAGCGGATTCAATCGGTCGAGCACGGTCGGGTTACAGAAGTTGACATTGTCAACCAAGATCCAGTCGCCTGCGCACGCAAACGTTGTCAATTGCTGCTGCCCAACCTTTAAGAAGCATGAACCAAGCTAGCCGCACCTTCTTCGAGGGCGTTGATGAGCAGACCGTCCATCCACTCGAAGCAGCCTGCTACGGAGCTCTTCTCGACGCTCTTGAGCTTCTGGATGGCGGTGCTGATGCTGAGGGGCGAGAGGACGCCGGCGCCCATGCGGCTCCAGTCCCAGCCACGCTCGTGGCCCAGGCTGTGGACCTTCTCGAGCAGTTGGCGCATCAGCGAGTACTGCTCCTCGTCAAACGCGTGGTGGGCGGCCGCTGCGTCAGCGGGAGCAGTCAGCGCACTGTCGCTTTGGCCGATGAAGCGCGTCTTGGTCCTGAGAAGCGACCACGTCGAGTGGATATCGCGCAGCACGCCGAGCGAGTTCGACGTGAACTTGGACTCCTCCACCAGCAGCAGCTCGCTCACCTTGTTGAGCAGGCTCGACACCTATCAACGAGAAACAATCACAAAGAGTCAGTTGTTGGTCTACAACATGGTCAACCACAGCGTACGACGAGCAAGCGCAAGATGAAGAGCTCATATGCATACGTTGGTGAGGATCCCGCGCTTGTGTCGCTGCAGGTCGATTTGCTCGAAGCCGCCGAGCAGCTCCGTGGTGTCGATCGAGCTGTTCATGGAGAACTCGCGAAGTCGATTGCCGGTGAGGTTGGCCAGCAGCCGGACCAGAGACGTCTTGCCAGAGGCCGCAGGTCCGGACAGGATGGCCATCCAACCCTTGTCGACGCACTTCATCATGTTCTCGAGGGCGTTGAGGGAGCCCTGCAGGATGTGGGGGCTCGCGAGCATCCCGTCGTCGTCCGTCGCTGTCGACTGGTTGCGCGGCAGCCAGGCCTCGCCGATCTGCACGTGAGCCGGCGTGACATGGAAGTACGGGTGGAGCTGCGGCTGGAAGGGGCTGGCCGGCTTGAAGACGCGATTGTACAGGCGAGTGACCTGCTCGCGGTCGGTGTAGGTGCGCATGCGCTGAACGTAGATGAGATCGACAAACCGCGAAGGGTCCCAGGTGGCGTCGCTCTGGTGGTCGATCATGAGCGAACACCATCGCGAGATATCACGCAGGTTGAACTCCCACGGGCTGCCCTTCTTGCCGTAGTGGCCCAGCACCATGGTGTCGTGGAAGAGCTGGTCGTTGAAGGCGATCATCTTCTCCAGCACGCTCTCGGGAATGGACGGGAACATGCTCTTGGTGATGAACAGCAAGTCGTCGCCGGTGAGCTCGTCGACGTAGACCTGAGTGAAGCGGTTGAGGAAGGACTTGGGCAGGCCCTTCCTGCCACCGCCCTGCGCCACCGGGTTCTGGCATGCGAAGATGCGGAACGACGACGGGCAGTCGAAGCTGCGCTGCAACTCGGGAATGTAGACCGTGGCTCTGTGATCGAGCACAGAGTTGAGACCCTCGAGGACGGACTGCGAGGCCAGGTTGAGCTCGTCGAGCAGCACCCAGTCGCCGTTTCTGAGCGCCTGCAGGAAGATGCCGTCGCACCACGCAAACTCTCCGCCCGTGCCACCCTCCACCGGCAGATCCGAGCCCAACAGATCCTGAGCGACAGCAAAACGATCATGAGTGAATGGGTCTCATGGCCCAAGTGAGCAAAGATCACGAAAGAGAGAGAGGACAAAGTACCATCATGTCGGTCTGCTCGGACAGGTTGATACGGACGACCCTGTGGCCTGACGCTTTGGCGATGGCCATGCACAGCGAGGTCTTACCCACGCCTGGACTTCCCTCGAGCAGTATCGGCTTGTGCAGCTGAAGACCTCGGAGCACGCGCATGACGTTCTTGGCGGTGGTGGGCGCCTGCAGGGCAAAGTCCAGCTTGGACGGAACTGCATGCGCGCCCTTCTTGATGGTGAAGGGGCACCGCGGGAGGCTGAACACGTCGGTGCTCTCTTCAAAGTCCTCGTCCGCGGCCTGCTTGTCATACCGCTGAACGACGCCCTGCGTGAGGAAGACGTGCTCGTCGAATCGTGCGCGCTCTTCCGCGGGCAGCTGCGCCAGGAGGAACTCGAAGCACTGTTTCTTCATCCTGGCGTTCTGGTCGATCGGACCGACGACGGCAGTCGACTGCTGCGACGAGGCGGAAGCGACACGAAGACGTGAGGAGGGGCCGTAGGAGAGTCCATCGAGCAGGACCAGGCACGCTGAGTGGAGGTAGGACTCCCACATGTTGAGCGCAGGCATCGTGGCGTGCACAGCGTTCATGAACGTCACCCACGACAAGATGTCTCTGTAGAAGGGGAGAAGAGATGAGCTTGTGCACAGATAGGGGGCTGGTGTGACGCGCAATATGGGGATGATGGTCGTTACCGCAAGCTGATGGTTCGCTTTTGGCTGGTGAGGAGGTTGGAGCGGAACCACATCACAAAGTCGATGACGGGCGTGTAGAAGTCCACCAGAGGAGGAGCGAAGCGCTCCTTGACGATCAGCGACAGATCTTGGTGGGACGTGATGGGCGGAACCCATATCTCGGTGAATCGATTCCGCATGGCTGTCCATAGCAATCAGGGCGTCCACTCGTCAGCCACGCGGCACTCATGAGCCCCTGAGGGTAAGAGAAGGGACGGTGCGTACCAGGAGAGAGCTCCTTCTTGCCAAAGTCGCCGCCGGGATTCATGGTGGCGAGGATGCGGAAGTCCGAATGGGCGATGAGCTCCTCGATCTCAGTCGCGCCCTTCTCGGCCAACACCAACAGGCGGTTGGGCTCCAGCACACTGTTGTCGTTGTCGTGAGGGTGAGCTGTTGCTGCTGCTGTCTGTACAGTCGCCAAGGGGCAAACAGAGGGGAATGTACCTGTTCAATCGCTCGAGCACAGAATCCTCGGCGAGCGAGATCTCGTCGATGAGGAAGAGATCGCCGCGCTTCATGGCCTGCACCAGCGGTCCATCGTACCAGGCGAAGAGGGCCTTGTACTTCTTGTGCAAACTATCGATCTCCTCGACTTCGGCGTGGGGCAGGGCGAGTGCGGTCTCGTTTGTGACGGCGCTCGCTGCGTATTGCTTCATCGACTGCCACACGCGCTCCAACAGGACGGTGACGTCGTTGATGGTGAAGGCGCCAAGCCCGAGCAGCACGCTTTCGACATGCCCGACGAGCTCCTCATCGAGTGCCTCCCGCATCTGAAGGGCGTGCTCGAAGAAGACCTTGAACTTGGCCAGGAGCTGGGCGCGGATCTGCTCCTTGCCACGAACCGGTCGCAGACCGCCGAGGAAGTCGGCTGCAATAACAAACACGAGACGGACCCATTAGCCAAAGGCGGAACAAACGGACGAGCGAGCGAGTGCGTCGTGCGCGCAGTCAGACGGAAAGCGCGTTGGTACCTGTCTCGGTGTGCTGATGACAGTTGAGAATGTGCAGGCGTTGGCTGAGAAGGCTGGCAAAGTATTGGCAAATGGAGGTCTTGCCGCATCCAGTCTCGCCTACCAGCAGCACGGGTTCCTTGTGCCGCAAGCAGCGACCGACCAGCGAGAAGAGCCTGGGAGGCCGAGGAACGATTAGTACACGCCGGCCAATCGAGCGAAGCGCTGCGAAGAGGAGGGCGGAGGAGCTAGAGTGCGCACCTTCGCATGGACTGATTCCACACCATCGATCCGAAACCCTCGGCCATGCGGAGGCTCTCGAAGAGATCGCTGCTGTCGGCTTGGAAGGAGCGGGAGTAGATCTCCTCCTCGTCGATCACGACGTTCTTCATGTTCTTCTCAAGCACCTCCTTGATCACCTTCTTCTCCTCGGGCTTGCGCAGCCTCTCGGCCAGCAGCATGTAACCCTCTTCGGCCAGCTGCTGGTAGCCGTTGGGGCGCCTTTCGGCCCAGCGGAAGAGATCACGGAGCGTGATGAAACCGTGCTTTCCTGCGAACACCTGTGTGCCTTGCCTGCAAGAGCGTAACAGGAGTCAGTGATCCATTGAATCCAGCGGTGGACCGACGATGAAACAGCGCAACGGAGGAAGGAGGAAAACGCAAACGTACCTCCGGCGCTGGAGGTCTTTGAGGACGGCGACGAGCTTCTCGCAATAGGGCGGCGCCATGCTGCAGCGCTTCTCCAAGATCGTCTTGAGCTCGTCCTCCGGGATGTCGTCCACGTGCAGTTCCACGAATCGGTTCCGGAACGCGCGCGACAGCACCTTACGGCCGCCGTAGAGACCAGGCGGGTTCTGGGTCGCGAAGAGCATGAAGTGCGGGTGAGGCTTCACCACCTCCTGCGTCTCCGGGATGAAGAGCTCGTGGTTGTCGTCCAGCAGCCGGTTGAGCGCTTCCAGCACCTCCGACGGCGCAAGGTTGAGCTCATCCAGCACCACCCAGTAACCCTAGTCATAGCCAACGATCACGTGTGAGACTCAAACGGAGTCTGCACTGTGTGCGTGCGTATGCGTGCGTACCTTGCGAACGGCCTCGACGAGGATGCCCTCCTGGAAGACCAGCTTGCCGTTGGGATCGGAGATGTAGGTACCCAGGTACTCCTGGAGATCAGTGTGCTCGTGGTTGTTGATGCGCACGAATCGGTGCCCGGTACGCCGCGCCAGATACTCGACCATCGACGTCTTGCCGCTCGACGTGGGTCCCTGGAGGAGCACGGGATACTTGCGCGAGAGTACGGCGCGAGCGAGGTTGGCCAGGTGCTTCATGATGCTGTTGGTCAGGATGTAGTGCGTGGGATTCACCACCGCCTGATTGCCCACTGCGATCCAGAACTGCTCGAACAGCACAAAGTCCTGTTCGACGGCGAGCTCGGGCTTCTTCGGCGGCATCAGCAGCTGCTTGTCGTTCATCCTGGTGAACCACACAATACGTTGTTAGTTCATGTCGAGACTTCCACCAAGACCGGACGGACTGGCAACGTACCCCTTGACGAGGTATCGTCGGATGAGCGCGAGCATGATGGGCACAGAGACGGTGTTGAGCTGAGTGAGGAAGCTCATGCTGAAGCCCTCGTACAGCGCTCGCTTGAAGCCGTAGTCGGGCAAGATCAGAAGGGCGTATTCCAGGGCGCGGCACAGGGTGCGCAAGCTGTAGTGCGGCCTCTGGTTGGCTCCGTCGGTGAGATCGATCTGCGACTGCTGTCTCGCGGCCAGATACAGATTGACGATATCGTCCACCGGCGGCTGTGCCACACAGCCCTTGATGTAGGAGTGCACCACCGTGCGCAGATCCTCGACGTTGCTCAGCTCGTCGACGTAGAACTCAGTGAAGCGGTTGCGCAGACCGGGCGGCAGATTCTGTACACGATTACGAACGCAATGGTGAGCGACTGAGCGACCGAACTAAAGGTCGTGTCGCGGCCTTGCGCACCTTCTTGCCAATGTCGGTCGGCGGGTTCATGCAGGCAAAGACGCGGAAGTTGGGGTGACGCTTGATGGGTTCGACGTCGCCCTTCTCCGTGAGCACGATGGATCCGCCCTCGAGCAGGCTGCTGATGCTCTCGAGGGTCTCGGGGGTGGCCAAGTTGACCTCGTCGAGCAGTACCCAGTAGCCCTTCTGCACGGCCTCGACCAGAGTGCCCTCCACGAAGGCGAACGCGAAGTTGTTCTTCAGCTGGTCTTGTTGGATCTAAATGACAACAAACAGCGCGGTGTTAGCCACGAGCGCAACGCCATTGCGAGTGAGACACGGGCGCAGCATAGAGTACCTCGAACTTGGAAACGGCAGCGGCAAGCTTCTTCCACTCCTGACGGACGAGAGGGCTGATGGACTTCTGTGCCTGCTTCTTCCTCCGCGCGGCCTGTTCCTGCTTGGGCTTCTTGGTTTCAGCGCTGGCGCCTTCCTTGCTCAGCTCGGTCTCTGCCTTCCGTTTGCCCTTTACCTCGGACGAGGTTGACTTCGCAGCCGCCTGCTTGCCGGCGACCTTCTTGGGCTTTGGGGATTCCGTCTTGGTGCCGTCAGAGCTCTTCTTGCGCTGGGCGTCCTCCTTCTGGTCGAGCAGCGTAAGCTTCTTCTCCACCTCTTGAAGCGACTTGGTCAGCAGAAGGATGAACTTCTTCCAGTCCTGCTGGCTGAAGGCCTGCTCCACATCGCTGATGAACTTGGCATTGGCCTGCGCACACACACCATAGCCAGCAATCGTTAGTACACTGAGGCATGAGGCGACGCACACAACAGCAGATCGAGAGTGTGGTTACCTTCTTGGAGAAGGTCCTGGGGAAGAGCTGGTCGAACTTGGCCTTGAGCGGGATGCACAGGATGCGCATCTCCACGGGCTTGAATCCGCCCAGCAGGTCCGAGCTGTCGGTCTGCTGCGACAGATTCTGAACCACGAGCTTTTGGTCGAGCTGATCCGCCAGGTACTGCACCACCGACGTCTTACCCGTGCCTGTCTCGCCCACAAGCAGGGCCGGCTCGCCCATGGAGAGGCAGTGCGCCAATCGCTCCAGCAGCGTGAGCGAGTGCTTGGTGTGGGCAAACTTGGACTTCTTGGGCGCCACCATCAACTCCTGCGCGGGAGCCTTTGGCAGAGTCGCCCGCCCCACGGAGAACGAGGTGGGTGTGAGGTTGAGCGAGGGCTTGTAGAGCTGAACGAAGTGCTGGATTCTGTCCGCGGGCACGCCAAGCGAGTGTCCGATGAGAGTATAGCACTTCTCACGATTGGCCAGCGAGGGCACCTGCAATACCGACACAGAGCTCTGGTTACACCATGAAGAAGAGAGGGAGGGAGAGAGGAGTGCGATGGTACCATCGCGCAGAAGCAGTCGATGGCCTCTAGGTAGATCAGCTCCTTCAGCTGGTAGGTGACGGTGATGTTGGCCAAGCCCTGCTGGGCGAGGTTCTGGAAGTGTCGGTTCACGCGCCGGCACCACTTGAGAAGATCACGCGTCGACAGGTGGCGGCCCGAGAAGATGGAGTTGACCATGTAGTCCGCCGACAGCACAATCGGCGTGGTCGCCGAACTGCCCGCGCTCTCTGACTGCTGCAGCAGCAACGCGGATTCGGCATTGCCACGCAACAAATCGAATGTGGCTGTGCACAGCGAGATCAAGCGAACACGGATCGGGCGTTAGTTGCAGCTCGGGCTCCCTCCATAAAGCACTCAAGCTCGCGTCACACGGTACCAATGAACTGCGGGACCAGAGTGGCAATCTGAGGGTACTTGGCCGCGAGGATCGTGCCAAGCTCCTCTGAAGAGAGCGACTCGACAACCACGCGCGTCCAGAAGTTGTGCAGCAACCGCGCTGGAGAATGGCCCAAAGAGCAACGTGAGTCGCGAATGGTTGACTTCATAGCTCACCGCAAAGCGCGAAGAGGCTGAGTCACGCGTACCGTTTTGGCCAACTGAGCCGCCCGAGGATCCGTAAAGAGTCTGCGTGGCGAAGAGCTGGAAGTTCTTGGGCGCGTAGATGACCTCGCCGCGGCCTGGAATGAACAGCTTCCTGGTCTCCAGCAGCGGGATCAACACCGAGAGGATCTCCAGCGGGGCCAGATCAATGTCCTCGATCACGATCCAGCGGCCTTCGCGTACCGCCTGTGCACAGCCCCATCCCGTCACATGTCAGAAGACGGAACTGAAGCTGTGGAGAGGGAAAGAGGAAGTGGAGGTTGTCCGCACCTGGGTGAGGGCTCCAGGCTGCCAGCGGAACTCGCCTGGCACCTCAGTGCATACGTAGGTGCCCAGAAGCACTTTAGCGTCCGTTTGGTCGCCCAAGTGGATCTTGATGATGTCTGCATTGATTGAGAAGCAACGAAGAACGCACACGCGTGAGTGGTGAGGCCGCTAGCACAAACAAGCATGGGCAGGGCTCAGTAAACTCACCTTGGTTGCCCGTGAGTCGAGCGATCTCTTCAATCAGCGCGGTCTTGCCTGCGCCCGTGCCGCCCTCCAACAGGATAGGATCGCCCTGCGCACACAGCGTCATCCCAGCGCCAAGTGAGAACCAACGTCAAGCAGGAGAAGAGGCGAAAGCAAAAAAGAGGTGGATGTGTACCTCGCACACGGCTAGAGCCAGCGACTTCATGTTGAGGAGTGTGGTGGCCGTGTAGACCAGAGGCTCGCAGAGCATGTTCTCTCGCTTGGTCTCGTCCCCCATCTCAGCCTTGCGGCGAGGCAGAAGGACCCCGCACACCGAGACCAAGGAAGAGTGCAAATCTTGGGCAGTGACGACACTGTTACCACGCAGGTACGCACAACACGAACGGTCAGGCATCGATCTTCCACCACCACCATCGTCGTTGCCCACGGGGTGCGCTGCGCAGTGTCAAAAAAGATACGTGCCTGTGTGGCGTGACTGCATCGGAGGAAGCGGTGGAGAGGGCAGAATCCCACGTGCTGGTGAACATGAGGGCCTGCTCCAAGGCCGTTTCCTGTGTTTCGTGGCTCCTGTTGTTGTTGTTATTGTTGTGCAGTGCGTTAGCGCGAGTGTGGCCGTGGCATCAGCGAGTGACACAGCGCAGGGTGGCGAACCTGATCTCGCACATGGCTCTGATGTGTTGGAGGTCGAGGGAGTTTGGGAGTTTCAGCTTGTTCTCATCGGAGATGCTCAATAGAATGGAAACGCTTTCCAGAACATAGAAGCGCAGCGCTGCGCTGTGATCGACAGAGAGGAGGGAGAAGAAGGGGCTCCAGTCCCAGAGACCGGTGCCAAAGTCCGTTGATGAGAACTTCAAAAATCTGTACGCGGTCCTCGCCAGCTCGACGAATGTATCCTGCTTCATCCCAACACACCGCGCCATCAGCACACGCAAACCCAACTCCCAGTTGTGCACGATGCGACGTCACGCAAGCGAAGAGGCGCACGCCACGTACGTCAAAGGCGGCGAGAGGCTGGCTCAGGCGTGCGAAGAGAGAAGGCGATCGGGCAAAGAAGGCCAGCACCGTGCCGCTGATGTGCGGTGCCATGTGGAGCAGCTTGCTCAGGGCCGAGGCCGTGGCCTCAAAGTGTTGCACCTCCCACTTGCCGAGCACGGAGCGAGAGCCGCCGTCGGTCACGCGCGCGACCAGCTCCGGCAGGATGGGCCTGAACAGCTGCGCTATCGGCGCCGTCAGG
>CDFA01022128.1:0-19821 GCA_000826305.1 Acanthamoeba healyi | reverse complement strand
AACTTACGTCACACGTCGCGCGTGGTTTCATAATTACTCAAGGCACTCCTGGCGCGCCGTACGGCGACTGCTTGAGCGAGTTGAGGCGGGTGGAGCTCAACATGAAGCTGCGACGGCTGCACGTCCAGCAGCAATTGCTGCCGCACGAACGCGTCGTCTCCCTGGCCGTGTTTCCGCTCATGGGCGTGAACGGTTTCACCGATCCGCCTCACAGCCCGCAGGGCCCCGTGGCCCAGTCCCTCTTCACGCCCGACGAGGTCATCTTCCAACACAGGCGCTTCCCGTACGTACTCGCTTGTCGTTGTCAGCGTTCTTTGTTTGTTTGGGAATTCTGCAATTCCACTTGGGCTCTAAGCTTCCTCTTCCTCATCACGCAGGACGTTGTCGCAGAACATCCGCGAGAGGCGCGGCAGCAAGGTGTGCATCACCGTGCCCATCTATAGAGATGAGCACACAGTGCCACCCCAGCCGACAGCGCCCACCGGAAACGAGGTTGGTTTCCTCACACACCAAAGCGGTCATGGAGATGGTGTTAAGGACTCACCCTTGTCGTTCCTTAGTGGGACATTTACATGGATAGCATGGCCTTTGGTATGGGCATGTGTTGTCTGCAGACCACCTTCCAATGCGAGGACATAAACGTACGTATCAGCGTGCTCGCACTTATGGCTGTTTCACGCGTGATGAAGACCGAATGGCTGAACGACCACGTCGCGTACAGGAGGCGCGCAAGTTCTATGATCAGATGGCGGTGCTGTGCCCCATCATGCTCGCCCTCACGGCGTCGTCGCCCATCTATCGCGGTTTCCTTTCGGACATTGACGTGCGATGGAACGTCATCTCGGCGTCTGTTGACGACCGCACACCCGAAGAGCGCGGGCTTGAGCCGCTTAAACACAACAAGTGCGTTATCACTCAACTCGACTTGTTGCATGCTCAAGAGCTTGAGCTCACAGCCTTTTGCTCCTCTCTCTCCTCTCTTTACCCTAACCACCAGATTCGTGATCAACAAGTCGCGCTACGACTCAATCGACTGCTTCATTTCAAACGACGAGGCATTCAAGCCCGAGTACAACGACCTTGACTTGGTGTACGATCCGGACATCTATGCGCAGCTGCGCGAGGGCGGCATTGACGACCTGCTGGCTCGTCATCTGGCTCACCTCTTCATCCGGGATCCCTTGGTCGTCTACAACGTACGCGCCACATCACGTTGCTCCTTTTCTCACCTCAATCTCCATCGCTAACAACACGCCCACACACTCTCTCACACAGGACAAGATCGAGCCTCGGGCGAGCTGATGACGATGGCCAGCTACACACGCAAGTTCGTGACCGAACACAAGGCCTACCACAAGGACTCTGTCATCAACGACGAGATCACTTGGTACAACCCCCCTCTCTTTCTCGTGCATGTATTTAGTGTGTTGTAGTGTGTCCGTGTGGTCTGGGCTGACCTGAAGTCTCTTTGACCTCGCAGGGACCTGATGCAACACTGCCTGGCGGTGGTGGAGGGCCGGGAGAAGGCACCCGAGCTGCTGGGCGATCTCTACACGCCGCTCGCCGACGCCGACCTCGCCGGACTCCTCGAGAGCTTGCCCTCGACCAAGTGTTGCGAGCCACACGACTCGCAGGCGGCCGGCAGCGTCGTCGCCGCTCTCGACCAGTGACCTCCACCAGCACTGTGGCCCACGCCTTGTCAGCATGACGAGGCGCGTTATTTTATTTTGTGGAATGAAGGAAATATAGAAAGAAATCACATAGCATGTGAAGAATGTCGATTAACAATTAAGAAGGCGGTGGCGCTGTAGTTTTGGCGCCACCGGAAACTTTTGCGCGGGAAAACGTGAAGTAAGGGACCAACTCCTGCGCCTCCACACCTCACCCTCAGAGACGCTCCCCATCTAAGAGGAGAGGGCGACGAGTTTCTTCCATCTATTGCGCCTCCTCTTCCTTTTCTTTGGTCTCTTTCTTCTCCTTGGGAGCTCTCCATTTTTCATTTTTTTTTTTCATAATTAATTGATCGTCGAGTAGCGGAACATTCCAACGCGCCCCCCTCCCTCTTCCTCCATCTTCGATCAGCCGCGGCTCGAGCCAAGAATGGATTCTACAGAGGACGCGCCCGCAACAGCTGCGCAGCAAACGGCCTCCTCGTCTTCCTCCTCAGCGAGCAGCAGCACTACGAGCAGCAGCAGCACGAGCAAATCGGCGCACCCGCTACTCACGCTACAGGCCCTCAATGCGGCCGGCGCGGGACCCGCATCGCCCGTCGTACCCGCCCCCGCCCCTCCATCGTCGCTCCCCACGCCGATGATGGCTTCGGCGGCCGAGGGCCAAGAGGGAGAGACCGCCCCCAAGCCTCAGCCTGGGGAAAGGGACGAGGAATCGACGGCGGCGACGGCGATGGAGGTGGAGGTGGAGAGCCCGCATCCGTTCCAGGCTCGCGAGGAGCGATACGACGAGCTGTGCCGCAGTCTCAATCTCGACGAACAGACGCGCAAGATCGGCTGGGCCCTTCTGCGCCGGCTCACCCTCAAGGCCGGTCAGCAAGACGAGGCACGCCCTCTCTCCCGCGCTCTCTCTTCGTTTTCGGTCTTGAGATCTTGAGGCGATCGGCGCACGCTCGATCTTCCCTCGGACCAGGGAAGAGGCCATGGACATGCCGCTCATTGCTGTCGTCGCGCCACGCTTGTATCACTATGTGCAGGAGCGGTTCGTGTTGTGCATGGCCGCGTGTGCGCTCTATGTGGCGGGCATGCCGGAGCAGCGTGCCGCTCCGCCGGCGTCGTCATCCACAACGGCCACCTCTGCGCCCGGGGGCTTTGACAACACTGCGTCTGGCGGCAGCTGCGTTTCCCTCACCCAGCTCCTGCGCGCCACTCATATCCGGTATCTTTCTCTCTCTCTCTCTTAGCTCTCGTGCGCGCGAGCGTGTTGTGTGCCCTCTGTTGAACGTCCGCGCATTCCTTGACTGACCCTCATTGGTGCTGAATCGTCTCGCACAGGCTGGTGGACTTCTTTGATCCGCTCAAGGCCTTCATCGCCAACCTCAAGATGGGCCCGGCGCACGAGGAGCAGCTGGTGCAGCTTGAGCGCAAGTTCTGCGTGATCTGCATCCTCTACCGCAAGTACGAGAAGGAGTTCCTCCAGGTCTTCCGCATCACCGACCTCCAGCCGGGGTAACTTGCGTCCACCATCCATCTCCTCTAATTCCTTCCTCCTCTTCGAGACGATCGTCTCGCTAACCATCGCTACCACGCCTTGATCAGGTCGCCCGACAGCCCGTTCTACGCTCTCTTTTCCTTTGGGTGGGTGCTCTTCCTGGTAGCCAAAGGTACAGCCGTCTCTGTGCATGTTGTGTGGCCCAATCATGCAATCTCTCATCTCGTGGCGATATACACACACATATGCACATGCAGGCAAACTGCTGACGTCGCCGCCCGATCTTATAACGGCGTTCCACCTTCTGCTTTGCTGCATCCAATTCGTGGCCACTCACGTTGCGCCTGAGGTCAAGTCCACGCTGACCGGAACCAGCGGCGAGACCTCCTTTGCCGCACTCTGCAAGCAAAGCGGCGCTAGTCTCTCCGGTACACACATCCGCATTTCCTGTTCGCATGTGCGTGCGCGCGGTGGGCTAACGACACACACGACCACTGCAGAGGTGATGCGACTGGACGCGGATCTATTTGCTCCGTTCCTGCGCAGCTGGAAGGACTCCAACGTCCTCGGTGCCGCCGGCGATTCGCTGGTGTTTGATCGGCCCACACTCAAGCGTTGGTCCACCATGATGGGTACGCTCTATCCTCCCTTGTGTCCTGCACGACACAACATTCGCTCACGTTACCGTTTCTCGTGACTAGCGCGGGACTATGAGATCATGTTCCACAGCCAGGGTGATTTTGATGAGCGGCTGTTCCTCACGGCGCCGCAGGAGGTGGGCACGCCCTCGCGGGTAGGCGAGAACTACGGCCAGTACTACGACTATGACAAAGGCGCGGCCAAGCCCGCGGCCGCCGCGACCTCCACACACACCAACGCCTCTGCACAGCCAACGACGCCCTCGAGCTGGGCCGTATCATCGGCTTCCGCCAGCGGCAATCCGATGACGCCCGGCGGCTCAGCTGCGGCCCCGCCTCGAACACCGATGCGTGCGGCCCTCAGCACGGTGGCCTGGCTTAAGTCCACCCTCGAACACACCCAGGCCGCGCCATCTGCAATGCTGCGCAGATTCTTTGCCGCGTGCGAGAGCAATCCCGCCGAGGTACTGCGCCGCTCTCGCGTGCGTGCATGTGGCCGTGTCGTCTGCGCGGGCGCTAAACGTCTGCGCCACAGGAAATCGAGGCGCGCGTGGCCAAGTACTCGGGACTGGTGCCGTTCGGCGAGGGCGAGGAGGGACAGCAGAGACGTGAGCTAGGCATCAAGCTCTACTACAAGATCCTCGAGGCCATGCTATCGGCCGAGGAGGAACGGCTCAAGCGCGCCTCTGTCCCCTCTGACTTTTCCACTCTTCTCCGACACGATTCCTTCCACAGGTGCCCACTCCCCAGATCTCAGCTCGGCCGCTGCTTCACCTTCTCACTTGCTTGCTTGCGCGCATTACATCGCGACCAGATCGTTGCTGGCATGCTGTTTTGAGGTGATAGCGTATTGCTACAAGATCATCGACCTGGCATTCCCTAAGCTCCTGTCCCTCTTCCACATCCACGCTTTTGACTTCTTCAAGCTCATCGGTATCACGACATCTCCCGTCCTCGCTTGCGTGTTCGTGCCGTGCCCTTTTGTGCTGACACGTACGCACGCGCGTTGCAGAGTCTGTGATTCGGTACGAGCGTACCCTGCCGGCGGGCGTGACGCGGCATCTGGGGAGCATCGAGGAGACCATCCTCGAGAGCGTCGGCTGGCAGGAGGGCTCGCCGGTGTTTGCCCTCCTTGCCGACCCCGCCAAGGTCCGCGATCTACTTGCCCTCTTCAAGCGCCCTGGCCAGGTACACATTTCTCCGACTTGCCATATGGTGGTCCGTGGCGCTCCATGCTGACGCGCAGTGGCCATGCAGACGAAGGAGTTCATGGGATCATCTGCACTCTCGCCACCGTCGCCGGCGCCCAACATGCTCGTCTCCCCGGCCCGACCCACCGCGCCTGCCACTCCTGGTAACGCTCCCTGTTCTTGTCCGCCCTCTCTCTGGGCTTGGATGGCTGATCCTAGTGCGGTGCGATGCGATGCAACACGACGCGCAGGGCGAAGTGGGATGGGCGGTTCGTGGCATTCGCTGTGCCTGTTCTACCGGAAGGTGTTGGCGCTGGCTAGCCGGCGGTGTTGGACACTGTGCGCGGCTATCGGCCTCCGCCCCGAGGTGTTTGATCAGGTGTGGCGTGCCACGCTCGAGCTCCTCATAGCTCACAGCAACTTCATCAAGTAAGTTAACCACCCTCGTCTCCGCCCCCATTTCGCATGTGTTGCGAGCGCTTGCGCATCGTCTGCGATGTTTGCCTGATGTGACGGTTTGCGTGCAGGGGAAGACACCTGGATCAAATCATCTTGTGCGTGATCTACGGCGTGTCACGGTACGTGGAGCACCACAGCAAAACAGCAAGCGGACATGCATCGCTATTGCACATGCACTCACCAGATGCGACGGCGCTTGCTGCCGCCACTATGCGCACAGGGTGAACAAAGTGAAGGACGTGGCGTTCCGAGGGATTCTGGAACACTATCGAAAACAGCCCAACCGCAAGACCGCGGCCGAGGTCTACCGCGCTGTCCCGCTCAACGAGCCCGGTACCCGCCTACCCTCTCACCCTCACCCTCCCTCACGCGCACAGTCCTCACACCGATTCGTGTGGTGATCGTTCGACAGGCGAGAAGGGAGACATCATCAAGTTCTACAACTACGTGTTCATCCCGCAGCTAGAGTCGTTCCTCCTCCAGTTCCAAGCGGCGCCATCGACGGCCGGCAGCTCGCCATCACCTCTCTCGCCGCACCCCGCCTCCTCTGCTGCGGGGTCGGCGGGCGGGTCGATGCTCGCGTCGTCGTCAGCGGGATCGTACGCGCTGGCCCAGTCGCCCGTGAGGGTGGCCGCGTCCAACGTCTACCTCTCACCCATGCACCCGTCGTCCGGCCAGCGCTCGCTCACCCATCCCTCCTCCTCTTCCTCTTCATCGACCTACAGCTTCGGCCTCAGTCCCTCCACCAAGGTGCACTCCTCTCTCGGCCGTGTGTGCATGTGTGTGCGTGCGTGCGTGCGTGCGCGTGCGCGTGCGGTTGAATCGACGTGGTGCTCATCTTTCTCTCTCTCTCTGTTTATTGTGGAGCAGGAGCTGCACGCAATCAACGCGACGCTCAACTCGCCCGTGCGACCAACCAAGCGGGAGAGGGAGCCGAGGCGACTCCTCTTCCCCGGCGGCGGCGGCGGCGGCGGCGGCGCCGAGTCTGCCGCCGCCCCTGCACCCGAAGGCGAGGGCTCCACCCTCCGACGAAAGCTCTCCGAACTCGGTACGCGTTCTCGCGATGCTCCTCTCTCTTTCTTCCGTCCTCTGATCACGTCGCTGACGCTGCGTTTCATGTGCAGCGTCGGCAGCGGCGATCTGCGCAGGAGGCGAGGGCGAACAGCAGACGACGACGGCGGAGGTGACGCCAGCCAAGGCGGAGGGGGGCAATCCGCGCCAGGCCAAGAGACGGAAGCGCGAGGCGTCCGCCAGCAACGGCGGAGGCGGCGGCGGTGCTGACGACGACAATGGCCACGAGGGTCCGGAGGAGGACAAGGACGAGGCCGAGTGAAGACCGCTGCATTCATCACCATCTATCGACCAACCAACATCATCACCATCATCAACTACATCATCAACCAACAAATCAAGACAAGAAGGCCTTCTTGGAGAGGAGGTGGAGGAGCCGCTTGTGTCTGTGTACAAATAAACCAACGGCGCGCCGCCATCGTTTATTAGAGGAGAGGAGAGGGGATTAACGTCAAGTGGTTGTCGTCATGGTGTGGTGATCATCAGCAACATCGTCGTTGTCGTCGTCTTCTTCATCAACATCATCATCATCATCTGCCAAAGTAGTAGTTCATGACGAAGAGGGAGCAGTTGACGCGGAAGAGCAGGGACAGCGCGTAGAGGAGCCCCACCGCCCCGATCGGGTACAGGAACAGCACCGTGTGGTGCAGGAACGGCAACACTGTGTACACCACACGCACACGTCAGAAGAGGACGTGAAGATGATGATGAAGAAGACGAAGGAGAAGGTCGATGATGAAGAAGATGAAGAAGAAGGTACCGTTGTAGCCGAGGAAGGTGACGTAGAAGTAGTAGGAGAAGGCAAAGGCGTACATGGAGTTGGCGATGATGGTGGAGAGGAAGCCCGAACCGAGGACGAGCGGGAGCAGGAAGAACTGGAGCACGTAGAGCACGACGAACAGTGGGAAGAAGGAGTTGCAGTGGATGTCGAACGCGTACAGCCACTCCACCTTCTGGTCGACCGCGTGCAGCGACTGCACCCGCAGGTACTTGTTCGCCACGAACCTGCACAGCGCCAACAACGAGCAAGTCAGCATGCTGCGACGCAGTGTCGAGTGATCAGAGAAGAGAGAGAGGGAGAGGTGAGTGTCGGACCAGCCGAGGGTGGCGGTGGCGAGGCCGAGGCCGAGGAACTCGATGAAGGCGGCCCAGAACATGATGCGGAGGAGGGTCACTGGGTTCCAGGCGTTGAAGGCGACCGAATAGGCGATGGCGGCCACCGCCATGAACAGCACAAGGATGGTGATGAACGCCGGATCGTCCCTCGCCCACTGATTCTTGGTCTCTGAAGTCATGTGCACGTCCATATGAGCATTCACCCACGCACTCACACACTCGACACGCAGCACACGGCGGCACGAGTCATGTGCGAGGGAAGCCATGGTCCGAACGTGCACGTACGTTTGCGCCACGACGTTGTTCGATAACTGCAAACACACACACACGCACGCGCAGCGATTAGTTAGGTTCACATCCCCAGGGAACGTCTCTGCTGGCAGTGCGGGGAGCGCGGGAGGGTTGCGGCAGCAGGGGGCGAACGCGTACACTCGAGCGGGATTGAGACAGAGGTAGAACATTTGCCTGTTCGGGCCGACACGTCAGCATCGGTCGGTCCGATGCGGGGGGGGGGGCAGGTAAGAAGACTCGCGAGCGCAGGCAACGCGAGCGCAGGGCAGGAGGTGAGGAGGGGTGTGTGCGACGCACCAGAAGGTGTACTCAATGTCCATCTGGGGGTAGTGGATTATGCGCCTCAGGTACTCGGGAACGTACGAACGCGAACCATTGAACCGATTCGTGCCATACGGCAACATGATCTCTCTCTCTCTCTCTCTCTACTTCTCTATGAATTACTCGTGCCTCTCTCCCTCTCTCTCCTCTTGGTTTGAATTTCTGATCTGATCTGCGCAGCTCGATCCCGCGCTACTCGCACTAAAACATTTTCCACGATTTTCCCTTGGTGCTGACGTGTCACTTAAAAAGAAAACAATTTCTCTCAAATCAAGAAAATGAATTCTTTATTCATTTTTAGGTATCGTACTTTTCTGGTTTGACGAGATGAGCGCACGCGCGACTGCAGAGGAGGACAAGGCGGCGCACTGGGACGACGTGGCGGGCGTGTGGCAGCGTGTGAGCCTCGAGACGCCCACGGGGACCACCACCGACGTGGCCTCTGCGGTCTGGTGGATACAGGCCGGGCGCAGCGCCACCCCGGGCCCGCGCCTCTTCGCCGACATTCGCATCCCGCCCCGCCCGCGCCAGCTGCTGTCGCTGCAGGAGCTGCAGCAGCAACGACAGGGGCGAGGAGAGAGCAAGGCCGCTGACGGCGGTGTGAGCTTGAGCGACGTCCTGCAACAGAGAGCGTCGGCCGGCGTGCTCGAGTGTGTGCCGCTCGATCCGGCGGCGCCCCTGCCGGCCGTCACCGCCACGCCGCCCACGCCCGTCGTGCGCTGCACCTGGCGCTGTCACGTACCGCACCGCTGGCTCTACCATCATCTTCTCTGGCCACGCTCAACACTCGCTGATCGCGCGTGCGTGTCGTGTGTGCGTGCGTGTGCGCAGTTGGACTATCATCCGCCGAGCGATGATCCGGACACGGGGCTGGCTGGGTTCGTGGACGAGCTCACCATGATCGAGACCGGCGTCTACTCTGACTATCGCGAGGTCCGCCTCTTGCTCACACACGCACACTCATACGTGTTGTCTGGACTGAACTCACGCTCCTCGCGCGCACCTGGACTCAGATCTGGATCCGGCGCGACCAAGGCCACGAACAAGTAACCATGGAGCTCATCGAGGAGCGGCCGCCTGGCACTGCCGGTCATCCGTACGCTTATGTCACGCACCGCGCACGCATCAATGCACACGACTCACATGGCGCTGCAGGGAGCGTGCGGCGGCGAGGCCCAGGCGCGGTGTGTGGGTGATCAGCGGCCAGTACTTTGCGCAGGTGGTGGATCGCTACGTGCGGGAGGAGGGCAGCGTGGGCCACCGCATCGCCACCACCCCGAGCCCCTCCCTGGGCGACCTCCTCGCCCGCACGTGGAACCTGCCCGAGGCCCAACAGCGCTCCGCCGCCACGCTCTTTGTCAGCTGCTTCGGCGTCATCGAGCGAGGTACATCAAATCGTCGTCGTCTTCCTCTCATGAGCGCGCTGACGCTGACGTGTGGCCACAGATGGCGCGGCTGAGGTGTGGCGAGTGCACAAGTCGACGAGGCCAGAGCTTGAGGACACGGTCCTGTTCGCCAGTGCCGGCGCCGGCGTCGCTCCGAGACGTCTCGAGCGACTCGATGCTGGGTCCTCAGTGTACCCCGGCGGACGTTTGCGTGAGACGCTGCCGGACGGGACCACCCGCCTGTGGGGCATCCACGCCGACACCTTCCAGCGCGACGTCTTCTCCGCCGTCGCCGCCGGTGGCTCAACCGCCCAACCGGCGCGCTTGTAAGCATGTCGATCACCACCACCACCACGATCATCACCACACACCCAGTTCCCATCCCGAGCGGCCCAACACTCCTCACGCGCTTGCGTGCAGCCGTGTGCCATTGGCGGCGGCGGATTGTCCGACGGACAAGAACCGGCAGAGAGAGAGGGAGAGTTCCGTTTTCCTCTTCATCTCCTCTTTCCCCCCACTCCTCGTCCTTGTGGTCGTGGTCACCTCTTGCGCGCGCGTGCCAAGAGAGTGAGAGTGTGCGAGAGAGAACTCAAATCCCTACCTGGTGAGATTTGAGGACAAAAATGTCGAACTGGTTGGGGTCGTACGACGAGATCGGAGGCGCGTCCAACCCCGCCGGGCTCCCCTGGTGGAAGCGCCCCCGCGTACCCCTCCCCCCTTGCTCCCTCGCTCTCTCGCCCTCTTATTTATTTATTATTTAATTTAGTTACCCTGAATTAAATTAATTAATTTTAATTTAATAAAAATGGAAATGGAAATGGGGGTGGCAGGTGTGGGCGGTGGTGGCGGTGGCGGTGGCCGTGCTGGCGGTGGTGGCCGGCGCGGCGGGCCTGGGCTCGTTCCTGGGGTCGTCGGACGACGGCGGCGACGGCAAGCCCTACACGGGCTGCCTCCCCGATGGTGCGCGCTCCTCCCCTCACGCGACATTCGTCTCCTTCCTGTCTGGTCTCACACGCACGCACGCACGCACGCACGCACGCACGCACGCACGCACGCACAGGCCTGCAGTACACTCCGTTCTACTATGGCGCGCACAACTCGGCCGCTCTCCTCAAGGTGCGTTCACATCACGCACGACGTCATTGTGCGCGCGTGTGTGCTGCAGCTCACCGCCCGGCTCTCGCACGACGCGCAGGCACTGCGTACGCCTCAAAAGGCCGAGCTGACGCAGCGCACGTTCATCGCCAACGGCACAGTGTGGACGATGACCTCTTCCAACAAAGACCCGCTCGTACCTACACTCTCCTACCTACGCACAGAGCCGTCAGATCTCTCACACGCGTGTGTGCGTGCGTGTGCGCGCGTGTGTGTGTATGTGTGCGTGTGATATGAACTAGGTGGGCGTGGACGTCATCGTCGAGAACGGCGTCATTCGCGCGATCGGCCGAGGCCTTAGCCGCGAGGGCGCCACGCTGATCATCGACGCCGAAGGCCGCCACGTCACCCCCGGCATCGTGGACATGCACTCTCACCTCGGTACGCACGTCCTCCCGGTCTGTCGCGCACGCGCGCGCGTGCAATCGTACGACTTACGCGTGTCGTGTGGCGACTCGTCGCAGGCGTGTATTCGTTCCCCGAGGACGCCCACGCCACGCAGGACGGTAACGAGATGACCGGTCCCACTCTCCCTCAGCTGCGCGCTCTTGACGCCATCGACCCGGAGGACCCGGCCATTCCGCTGATCCTCGGTGGCGGCGTCACCACATCGCTTGTTCTGCCTGGTGCGCACGCTCTCGTCTTCTCTATATTGACCTCACGCGCGTTGCATCTCACGAAGAACGCGCGACGCACGTGCAGGAAGCGCCAACGTGATGGGCGGCGAGGCGGCGTACGTCAAGCTCAAGTCCACCAAGAACGTGCACGGTACCTCACCTGCGTCTCTTGCTCTCGCTCGCGGCGGCACACTCACACGTGCGAGCGTGCGTGCGCGCTTTGGCCCTGCGCACACAGACATGCTGATCCCGGGAGCGCCTCGCGCGCTGAAGATGGCGTGCGGCGAGAACCCCAAGCGCGTCTACGGCGGGAAGGGAGTGATTCCGTCGAGCCGCATGGGCATCGGCCTCGTGTTGCGCCAGAAGCTCATTCAAGCTGCCGTACGCGTTCAGCCGCTCTCTCTCTCTCTCTCTCTCTCGCACCATCACGCATCGGAGCTCAAGTGACTGACCTGTACGCGCACGCTGCATCGGGACGGACGAGCAGCAAGTGAAGCAGGCGCAGGAGCAGTGGGACTGCTTGTCCGCGGCCAAGCGCGCCGCGACGCCGCGTCCCTACGACCTCGACCTGGAACCGCTCGTGGCTTTGCTTCGCGGCGACATCAACCTCAACGTGCACTGCTACGAGACGCAGGGTATGCGCCACCAGCGCTGTGCTGTCCTCCGCGCGCGGACCTCCACCATCGCCTCGTTTACACTCTCTGACCGCCGCATCGATGACGTGTGTGCGTTGCGTGCGTGCGTGCGTGCGTTGCGTGCGTGCAGACATCGCGATGATGGTGAGGACGTCAAAGGAGTTCAACTTCCGCATCAACGCGTTCCACCACGCCCTCGAGGCGTGGAAGATCCCCGAGATGCTCGCCGCGCACAACATCACCGCCGCCACCTTCGCCGACCACTGGGGCTTCAAGGTATCTCACTTGCCTGTCGCGTACCGTGTGCGCACACTCACAGCGCAATCAATCGCGCATTGCGTGACAGATGGAGGGCTACGACGGCAGCGTGCACGCGCCGCGCGTGCTGCACGACGCGGGGGTCAACGTGGTGCTCAAGTCCGATCACCCGGTCATCTTTGGGCGGTGGCTCATGTACGAGGCCGCCCGTGCGCACTTTTACGGCCTCGACGCCTGGACCGCCATCGCCTCCGTCACCCGCGTATGGGCCGCCATTCGCTTCTCGATGCTTCCACTCCCCGCAATCAGGCTGATGCGTGCGTATGCGTGCGTGTGCGTGTGTGCGTCGTGACCGACAGAATCCGGCCATCTCGATCGGGCTAGGACATCGCGTTGGCACTATCGAGGACGGCAAGGACGGCGACCTCGTCATGTACACACGACTACGTTCACGCGCTCTGCTGCATGCATCAGCTCAACGTGCCGTACGCTCACGCAAAGTCACAATACGTGTGCGTGTGCAGTTGGGACAGGCACCCGCTGCAGGTGGACGCGCAGGCCTACAAGGTGCTCATCGAGGGTGATCTGGTGGCCGACAACAGCGCCTTCGCTTCGGCCATCGTCGCGCCGCCCCCTGCCGGCAACGCCACCCTCGAGTTCGCCGGGCTCTCGGCCTGCAAGAACGTACGTCACACACAAACAAACGACCACACAGGCGCGGCCTGCCACACACTCGTACTCATCAGGTTACACTAAGCAGGCGTCGTCGACCAGCTATGCCATCACGGACGTCACCGTGTACACCATGGACGCTGCCAACCGCGTCATCAACGGCGGCAACATCATCGTGGCGAACGGTATGTGCGTGGACGCGACGCACGCGACGCCACGCGACACCAACGGCTAACCACAAGTCTATGTCGGCGGCGGTGACAGGCGTGATCCAGTGCGTGGGTACGGCGGCCGAGTGCCCGGTGCCCGGTGGCACTGTTGACGTCTACAGCCTCCCCGCTGGCCAGGTACGGCCCGCACGGGATCGTCGTGTCGCTTGCGTGGCTGTGCGGACGACATGTGACGTGTGATGGCCTGATGGCAAACACGCGCGCGTGTGTGCCGCCAGGTGATGCCGGGTCTGGTGAACGTGGGCACGTCGTTGGCCCTGTACGAAGTCGACTCCGAGGGCGGATCGGCCGACGGCTACATCTTCCCCTCCTTCTCTCAGCAAGTCCGCGCCGCGGTACACACCAGCCCTATCTCTAGATCTAGCTTGCACGCGCCCTCCGTCTGCCAACGCTATCTAACCGTGCGACGACGATGCGACACCAGGACGGCGTGCGGTTGAACATGTACCACAAGAAGCACCTGCGCGCGGCGTGGGCCGGAGGAGTGACCACCCTCATCACGCCTCCCTATGGTCCGGGCCTCGTGCTGGGTCTCTCGGCCGCTTTCACCACCATCCCGTCGGCCGTCACCATCGACGACGTGCGTAGATCAGCTCCAGCCTCGCACTCGCAACGCGCATGACTCACACGCACTCACACGCACTCGATACAATCTCGCTCGTCTGCGCGCAGGCACTCATCGGGACAACGGGAGCGGCAGCGGCGCTTCACCTGTCGCTGGGCGACGCGACCAAGGGAGGCGGCGACACCTGTACGTGTGTGCCCTCGTGCGGCCACGCTTGCGCTTGCCCGCCCGTCACATCACGCTGAACATGTGCTGTGTGTTGCGCCAGCCTCCATCTCGGGTCAAGTGGCCCAGTTGCGAGCGCTCTTCAAGAGCGCCCGGCAGGCCGATGCCAACTCCACGGACCCCTTCGCTCGCGCCCTCAGGGTTAGTTCTCGCTCGCGCCCTTGCTAGTGGCCCTCCTCCGACGCTAACGTTGTGCGATGATGCGCACGCACAGGGCGATCTGGTGGTGGTAATCGCCGCCACACAGGCCGACGACATGGCCAGCGCCGTGCGCCTGAAGCTGGAGTTCGGCTTTGACGTATGCCCAGCCCTTCCTCCGCTGCAATGAGTCACGCCCGACCTCTCTGACCGCACACCACCCCGCACGGCGCGCAGCTGGTCATTCTGGGTGGTGTCGAGGCCGAGCTCATCGCGTCCCAGCTCGCAACGGCCAACGTGTCCGTCGTGCTCAACCCTGCGCGCAGTCCGCCCAACACCTTCTCCACCTGGTGCGTCATGCGTCCGCGTCCGCTTGCGCGTGTGCGGACTCTGCTCACACAGCACACCATCGATGGTGCAGGCACGCGATGCGCAAGACCGCCGCGTTCCTCAACTCGCAGGGCGTTCGCGTGGGACTCGCCGTGTCTGATCCCGGTACGCTCTCGCTCTCTCGGCTGCAGTGTACGCGCGGTGCGCTCATCGCGTGCGTCGTGCAGGCAACGTGCGCAACCTGCGGTGGGAGGCGGGAGCGTCGCTGACCAGCGAGGTGACGCCGGCCTTTGACAAGGTGGCCGCCATTGCGAGCGTGACCTCCAACATCGCCAAGATGTTCCGCCTCGAGGAGGGCGTGGGCTCCATCGCCGTCAACGGAGCCGCCAACTTTGTCGCCTTCACCGGCGAGCCCCTCTCCTTCGCCGGCCGCATCGCCCTCGTCGCCGCCGGCACCTACGTCGAGTGCGAGCCCGACCAGTTCTGATCGTCGTACGCCACACTCACGCACACGCCTTCAAGACGACCATGAACACTGGATTGTCTGCATTGTACCTGCGCACGCTGTGCGAGGCCGTGTGTGTCATCACGCTAACAGAGAGTGCGCACGACCTCGTTGTCGCTGGCGCCGCTGCTTCCGCTGTCATCATCCTCGTCCTCGCCGTCATCGTCCAAGCTCCGGTCGTGATTGCGATAGTCGTCGCCGTCAGGGTCGTCGTTGTCGCTGTCCGTGTCGATCTGGCTGCTGTTGATGGGCAGCAGGAGATTGCCGCCGGCCACCATCAGCTGGTCCTGGTCGTCCTTGTCGTCAGCGGCGGCTGTCGTCGCGGCAGAGGAGGTGGAAGACGACGAAGAAGACAAAGACCAGAAGCTTCTGGGCGTGGTCGAGGCAGAGGCGGCGGCAGCGGGGAGCGACCGCGGCCGCACGCGCCGGCGGCACACGGGGCAGCACGGAGCGCTGGCGCTGCCGGCGGCCAAGAGGGCCGCCATCTCGAGGCTCGAGAGGGAGGGCGACGACAGGGACGACGGCATGCCCGAGTGCGATCGCCGATGCATCGACGGCGACGCTGAGGAAGACGACGACAACGACTTGGTCACTTCCGATGATGCGGCGTCGTTGAGCGAAGACGAGGCCGACGAGGTCACCGTCAGCGACGGCGTTCGGTAGTGGCCGCGCGGATGCGTCGACGAGCGCAGCGGTCGTATCCCGCCGCCGGCGCCACTGCCGCCGCTGTCGTCGTTCTTGTTGACCGGCGCGCCGCCTGACACGCCGCCGCACACGCAGTAGTCTCCGAGGAGGAGCGTCGACGGCGCGCTGCCCTCGGCGCCCACGAACGCGGCGTTGCTGTGACCGTTGCCGCTGTCGGCGAGGCCCGACCGGTCGGACGACGCGCGGCGGAGCGACGCGAGCGCGGGGCTGGTCGTCGTCGAGTCCTTCTGGTAGGTGGGCAGATAGGGCGTCTTCTTGGTGTCGGTGTAGGTGGGGAGCGTGAGCTGACTGCTGCGCAGCAGCGGCAGCGACTTGTCGTCCCGCTCGTCGTCGCCATCGCTCCCAGCGCCGTTGCCGTCGGCGCCGTTGTGGTGGTGGTGATGGTTGTGGTACGCGACGTCGTGAATGTCGGCCGACAGCTCTCGATACATCTCCATGATCTGCTCGCTGAAGCGCGTGCGCAGGTGCTGGCGCCGAAGGGTGAAGGTGGGCGTGATGCACTGGTTCTCCACGTTGAAGAACGATGGCTCCAGGTGCACCGCCTTCACGTACTCCCACGCGCTCAACTGTACACGCACAGACCGATTCGTCAGCCAGTCAGCAATCTCACGCTCGCTTGCTCGCTCGCTCACAAGAGCAACGCGGCGTGCGTGCGGGCGAGGGCGTACGTTTTTGTGCTGGTCGGCGACGGCCTCGAGGTCCTTGAGGACGGCCTCGCGGACGCGCGGGTCGCGACAGAGGGTCTCTGGCCGGAAGTCGTGCTGGAGGTTGTTCTCCTTGGCCCACCAGCACAGAACCTCGTGGTCGGGCACGACCACCGCCACCAGCGGCCGGAAGGGCAGGCACGTCACGAAGATCTGCTGCACAAAGTAGCTCTCCAGGTACAGGTACTCTAGGTACTTGTTGCTGTGACGCACAACGCAGAGACAGCGCGCAGCGTCAGCAAGTCACAGAGCGAGGGGAGTGCGTGGTGGGGGCGTGTGTACAAGACGATCTGGCCCTTGATGGGCTGGAGGATGCCCTGCTCGTGGCCGAGGACGGTGAGGGTGCCGTTGGGATTCCACTGGCCGATGTCGTTGGTGGTGAGCCAGCCCTCCGAGTCGATCTTGGCGTCGGTCAGCTTCGGGTCGCCGTAGTAGCCCACGAACACGTTGTGCCCGCGTATCTTGATGCGGCCCCGCTCCGGCGTCCCTGCAGGGTGTGACGCGCACACGACCACGTTTAGCCCTCACACACATGCCGTCCGGCCAGAGCGGAGCCAGGGACGCGTACCGCGAGAGGAGAAGCCCTGCTGGGGGATATCGACGAGCTTGATCTCGTTGCAGGGCAGCGGGTAGCCGGCCTGCTCGTCCTCGGCAAAGGAGTACATGCTGGAGCCGGTCACCACGCCCACAGTCCCCTTCCAATACGACTCTGTCACCCAGCAGCAGAAGCAACTGATGATGCCACGAGAGACACGCGCATGAAGCAAGCAGGTCAGCAACGACGAGGAGTGGGCGAGACAAGGCGCCGAGTGCGGAGGGGTACATTTGAAGGAACTCCTTGTGCACGAGGGGCAGCAGCCCATCGCTCAGGATGCTGATGAGCCTCACCCGCCCGCCTGTGTTCACCCGCGCGCACGCATACACACACGCGCGCGTGTGACGGTCAGCTGCTGCTGTTGAGAGAGATGCGCCGCCGCCACATCAGCGTACCCAAGCGTGCGGCAAACTTGCGGAACAGGACCTTGTTCCAGAACGGCGTGTCTCGACCTGCTCTCTCCCCCGCACACCGCCGATCAGCTCATCGCGCGCACGTCGTGTGCGTGGTGTGAGGAGAAAAGGGAGGGTGTACGCACGTTTGCGGTGGGCTCGCTGTTTGCGCTTGTAGGCGTAGTGGAAGAGAGCCTGGCGCGGGCCCCACCACGACGAGACGATGACCTTGCACTTGCGATACAGCCGAATGAACATGCCCGGCACGCCAAACAGCAGCGTGGGCCGCAGGACCTGAATGTCGTCGAATATCTTCGACCCGTCCTGTTGCGTGCGTGCGTGCGGTTGTTGTGGTGAGCCGACGGTGTCACGGCGCCTGAAGAGCGATGGAATGGGTTGTACCTCTTGAGAGAAGCCGAGCGAGGCGCCGACGGAGAAGAGGAGGGCCAGCACGGACCGCTCGATGCGCATGTGGAGGGGAATGTAGGAGATATGTACATCCTCGCACGTGAGCGGCAGTCTCGAGCGCCCCTTGGCATTTGAACACACGACACGATCAGCGGCAGCGTCAGCGAAAGCCCAGTGAGCCTGGAGCGGGGGAGAGCGGGGCGTGTGTACCTGGTAGACAAGGGCGCGGCTGGAGGAGAGAAGGTTGCGGTGAGAGAGCATGACGCCCTTGATCTTTCCCTGCGTGCTCATGTCGTAGGCCAGCGTCGCCAGGTCGTCCGCCTCTGGCGGCACGTGCGGCTGCGGCCTCCGAAGACCCTGCAAGGAACACACACACAACGCGCGTGAGCTTCTCTCACGTGCGCACGCACGCACGCACGCACACAGCCACACACGTACGTCCTTCTCGACAAAGTTGTAGGGGATGAGGCGAATGTTGCACTGGTCGGCAGCGTAGCTCTCCTCGTACTCGATGGGCTCCATTTGGATGATCACGCGCAGGTCCGGGCACGCCGACGACATGTCCAGCAGCTGTTGGGAGCCAGACTAGAGCGTCAGCAGCAGTGGTGCGCACACGGGGAAGCGTGTGCGCGCGCACAGCGAGGGAGTGCGGTGGTGCCTTGAAGGTCTTGGGGCGGGAGGCGATGACGACGGTGAGTCGCGCGTGGTTCAGGATGTATTGGAGACAGCCGTCGCCGGCGTCGTAGACCGGCACGCAGACCAGCGAGTACGCGTTGCACGCCTGCTCGGTCACCACCCACTCCACGCGGTTCTCCGAGAAGATGCCCACCAGATCCCCCTGCACGCACGCGCGACGCACACGCGCGTGAGTGACGACGCAAAGGGCGTGACGCGACGCTGACGCGAGAGGAGAAGAAGAGACGATCTACCTTCTTGTAGCCCAGGTTGAGGAGGCCCGAGCCAAAGTGGCTGACGCGGGTCCACACCTCGTCATAGGTGAGCCACGCGTAGGGCCCGCGGCTGCCATCGCCGTTGCGCGCACGCGTGCCCATGCACGGTCGATATCCGTGCTGCCGGACCGCATTGCTGCACACCAACAGCGCCACACACACACACACACACAGGTCAGTGCCATGTGAGCTGATGCGCGTTGGGTGGTGTGGAGATGCGCGTGCGTGTACCTAAAGTTGTCGTAGAGCGTGGAGGCACCATCGGCGAGGTCCAGCAATCGATGGGGAGAGTGGGGCGAGCGGTGGAGCGGGCCCTCCTTCTTGATCACGTCGTACTTGCCTATGATGCTCTTCATCACCTGCTGCCCCGGCTCTGCTCCGCGTCCCACCCAATTGACGTGCATGTGCGGTGGTGCGTGTGCGTGTGTGCGTGTGTGCGCGTGAGAAAAGGCTCAGCTGAGTAAAGCTGGAGCTGCAGCACTACGTACCGATGTCGTGCTTGAAGGGCTTCTTGCGGAGGAGCTTGTCGACGAGCTTGTAGAGCTTGTAGACGAGGTAGGCCCCCATGAAGAGGGCCACCTGCACAAACACCTCCAGCGGGCAGTGCGGGTAGATCCACGTCAGGATCCACACCGACGCCGCCACGAGCGCCAGCACCTTCCATCCCTTCATGAACCACTTGCTCCTGTTCCCCACACGCACGCCGTCGCCATCGCCGCCGTCGCCGACGTCAGATCAGGTCAGCCAGTGCACGCAGCTGAGCGAGCGCGCGCGCGTGCGCAGAGAGAGAGAGAGAGAGAGAGCGTACGGTGCGGGCGTCTGCTTGTCGTTGAAGATGTCCGAGAAGGTCTTCTCGGTGGAGAAGAGGATCGCGTCTTCGTCGTCCTTGATCCCGCGGTACTCGAGCGTGGTCTGGATGCCGTAGTGGTCCGAGAGGTGCGAGAACTCCATGCCGGTGACCACGAACGGGACCACCTGCGTGTGGTCCAGGCGCGACTTGGGCACGGCGAGCCCGGTCTCGCCCTCGGGGCTCGACCAGAAGATGTAGTCCAGCCGCTGCGGGTACTTGTGCTTGAACACCAGGTCCACCGACGACGGGAACTC
>CDFA01022126.1:0-18244 GCA_000826305.1 Acanthamoeba healyi | reverse complement strand
ACGCACACGCACACGCACACGCACACGCACACGCACACGCACACGCACACGCACACGCACAGACAAAGTTCCAGGCCTACTGCACGCTGCACATGTGGAACTTCATCACGAGCCAAGGCGGCCACCAGCGGTTCGTGAAGTGGATGACGGGCCTCTTTGTGGAGATCAAGGACGTGAAGCACTTCAAGGCGCACCCGCACGTCATGTTCCTCGACACCGACGTGCTGCGCAGCATTCACAAGGTGGTCAGCCACCAAGCAAGCCCGACCTCAACTTCAGCCAACTGACCATCAAGCGGGCGGCGTGGTGGGGGTGTGAGTGATCAGATACTGAACGTGAAGCGAGCGTACGGCATGAGCACGCAAGACTTCTACTTCCTCATGCAGCGAGCGGCGGAGGAGGCCAACCTGATGACGCTCGACGAGCACTTTGACAACTGGATCCCTACCGTACATGCACACCACCAACCCACTACGCTTGCTTGCTTGTCGAGCTCCGCTGCAGGGACTGATCGCCACTGATGTGTGCGCGTCCAGGACATCGTGCAAGAGTTTGTGCGGGAGTTCATGAAGGGGTTCATCAACTTCATGACCCAGCTCGGCTTCGAGCCAGGCGTTGACCTCAAGTAGCCCTGCAGCAAGCTGGCGACGATCCAAAAACCATGTTGTACAACATCTACCATCACTTACATATTGAATGCACTCCTCCTCACCATCGTGATGAAGACGGACGGGCTGGTGTTGTTGATGATGCGAATGCGGAAGATGTGCGCCTAGTGGTGACGCGAGGCGGCCATGGGAGAGGAGGAAGAAGAGCGGACTCCGCCCTCGAGGTGCGCGGTGGCCATGCGCTGGATCATCTCCTCCACCTTGGACCGCATGAGGAACAGCGCCGCGCGCCTGTCCTCGCCGCCGCGGTCCTCTCTCGACTCGGCCTCGGCCTCGTCGTCGTCGCCAAAGTCAAAGTCATCGTCTGCCGCAAGGTCGAGGCCGTGGTCGCGTTGGTAGTCCGCTGCGGAGGGCGCCCGCGGCACGCCGGACTCGGCCGCGACGATGTCGCACAGCGAGCCGATGATGCCCTCGAGCGACTCGATGAACTGCAGCTGCTCGTCGCCACCGGCCTGAGGACGACCGCTGGCACCAGTGGCAGCGACACGACGATCGAGGGCCTTGCGCGCTTCGGCGACGTCGCTGCGGAGCATCTCGAGCTTGCCCCGGCTCACGGTGCTCTTGGCGCTCAGCGACGCCAGACGTCGCTCGACCGTTTCGATCACCTGAGCTTCGCGTGCCACGAGCGCGCGCCGCTGCGTCGGGTCTGGTGACGGTGTTGGCTTTGGGCGGCTGGACGCAGCGGGCGGGCGCGACGGAGACGACGTCCGTCGACGGCTCGCCTCGAGCTCCTTGGTCAGCTCGTCCACGATCGTGTTGCTTCGTGCGATCTCATCGCGCAGGGTCAGTGTCTCCTGCAACCTCTCGTCGTCCTGCTGCGCGGCGCGCTCGACCCGCGCCTGCAGTTGGAGCACCTCTGTCCGCAGCTGGTCGATCTGGTCGAGCAGCGCCCGCTTCTCCTCGAGCCACTCGCTACGCTCAGCATCCGAGACGTCTCTGACGTCCGCCTCGCGCGCGTGTTCGTTGCCACAGCCTTCGGCCGCTGGCGCAGTGTCGGCGTCGGCGTCCTCGTCTTGTCTTACGTCCGCGAGTTCGTCGAGCTCCTCCTGCTTCTGCGCGAGGCGGGTGCGAACATCCGACACGGCAGAGGTGAGGCGCGTCTCCAAGTCCTCGACAGCAGGCTCATGAGCGGCAAGCAACCGCCGCAGCTGCTCCAGCTGTTCCTCGACGCGTTGCCTCTCCGCCAGCTCGCGTTCGGTCTCCTGCCGTTCCCACTCTTCGACCAGCAGCTCGAACGGCACGTCGTCGTCGTCTTCGTCCTTCTCGCCTTCAGCCGAGCGCTGCGCCAGCGTTTGGCGTAGGTCCTGGAGCTCCTGATCCTGCTCGGCGAGCTGTCTTTGCAGCGCAGTGACGGTGGTGGCCTGCTGTTGGCCCTGCTCGGTCGATTCCACTTCGCCATCGCCGCCGGTGGCGCAGCTTTGATGTAGGGCAGCCGCCAGGCGGTCTGCGAGTCGTTGCTTGTCGGCCTGGAGCTCGCCGACCTGGCGCTTGAGCTGTTCAAACTCTTCGGCGTCGGCCGCTTCGTCCTGGCGCCGCTGCGACTCCCTCTCGGTCTCGTTCATGCGTGCCTGGACGATGGCGACCTCCAGCACCATCTTCTCGCTCTGCAGGCGTTCCACCTCGCCGCGCAGTTGGACCACCTCGGCGGCGTCGTTGGCCCTCTCTTGCCCCGCCGTCGCTGCGGCGGCATCGGAAGCGTCTGTCTGGCTGAGGCGACGAACGATGGTGCTGGGGGACTGCAGCTGGAGCTCGCGCACGACGGTCTTGAGGTTCTCGCGCTGAACGATGGTGGCCTCGAGCATGTCCATGAGGTTGTCATTCTCGCACTTGATCTGCTCCAGCGCCAACACGTCCCGCGCTCGCAGCGTGGCCGCGTCTCTGAGCTGATCCTGAAGAGCCACCCTGATCTCGCGCTCGTGATCCCGCTCGAGCTCGATGCGCGTCTGCGCTTCCTTATCCTCCGCTTCGCCTTGCGAGCCGACCGACTGCTCGGCGTCATCATAGCTCTTGAGGGCGTGCTTGTGCTCCTTGTCGAGCTCCTCGAGACGGACCATGGCGTTGACGATCTCTCGCTGGAGCTCCTCCTTCTCACGTCGCATGTCAGCCAAGGCGTGGCGCAGCTCGACCTCGCCCTCGCGCTTGACTTCGTCCAACTCCTTGCGCAGGTCGTCATTGTCACGCCGCAGCTCCTCGCATTCCCGAACGAGCGCCGTAACTCGGGCATCCTTGGTGCTCCGCTCTTCGGCATCATCGTGAGCCTGGTCAGCGGCGGAGCGGTCGTGTTCGAGCGCCTCCTTGAGCTCCCGAGTCAGCCGCTTCTCCTCCCTCAGCTCTTGCCGTGCGGCTTCTAGTTCGGCCTCGAGCTCCTTCTGCTGCCGGGCGTCCTCGATCATCGCGCGCTCCACTCCCTCCAGGCTGTCGGTGATCGCACGCAGCTTGGTAGCGTCGTCCTCTTGGTCGGTGCCGGGCGCCACGTCGCCAGAGTCAGCGGCGTGGTGCTGGGACAGCTCCTCCAGTTGTCGTCTGAGCGCTTCGATCTCGGCCACGCGGTCGTCGATCATGCGCTGCGCCTCCTTGGCGAGTTCGTCCCGCTCCCGCGTTGCGTCGATCTCACGTTGTCGCGCTCGCTCGAGCTGCGTCTCGAGTCCCGCCCTCTCCTCGCGCCACGTATTCCTCTCGGCGGTGGCACGATGATCCTCTTCTACGTCTTCGCCTCGCTCTGGCGTCGACGGCGCAGCGTGGGCCTCAGCTGGTGGATGCGACAGTGTGTCTGACTGGCGGAGCTGATCCAGTTCGAGTTGGTTCGCAGCGAGAGCCTCTTCGAGCTGTTGCACGCGCTCGAGCGCTTCGGCTAGCTTGCGCTCGAGTCGCTTACGCGCGCTCTCGTCGGCCCCGCGACCCTCCATCATCTTCATGAGGCCTTCCTCGAACACCGATTTCTCGTCTTCGAGCCGATCGACCTCGTGCTCGAGCTTGCTTCGCGCCTCGTCGCTCGTCTTCAGGCGCGCGACTGCGTCGTCCACAGCTCGCTCCAGCTGCCGCTGCGTTTCGACCCACACCTGCTGAGCGGCGTTGAGCTCGGACTCGGCTGCAGACTTGGCAGTGGTGGTCTTTGCCAGCTGAGCATCGACGGCTTCCAAGCGCTCTCGCAGATCGATCAGCTGGGCTTCGATGGCCTGTCGCTGGCTCACGGCTTCCAGCAGGCGGCCAGCGGCGTCGTTCTCGCTGCCCTCTCGGACTTGCACCAGCTCCTGCTCGCGTGCACGCCATTCGTTCTCGAGCCGCGCCCGAAGCTGAGCGACCGCTTCGTCATGGCTCCGGCGCGCGGCCACCAGCGCAGAGTCAGCTGCCACTCGCATACGTGCTACGTCAGCAGCGTGCTCACCCGTCTGCGTCTCGAGCTGTGCCTCGAGCTGTTGCGCGCGGGCTGTGAGCGCCGTAACTCGCGCCGCGTGCTCGTCCAGCGCACGCTGAAGATCGTCACGTTCGCTCGCCAAGCGCTCCATCTCTGCGGTGAGCTGTGCCAGCTGCTCACGTTGAGCCGCCACGATCGCATCGACTAGATCGGGGCCCACCACAGCATTGGTGCTGGCGGTCTGAGACTGCGCAACAGCTTGAGCCGTAACGCGTGTCAGCTGCTGCTCGACGTCGGCGAGTCGCTCTTCGATCACCGCCCGCTGCTCCTCGGCGCGCTCCTTGGCGTCCATCATCTGCAGCATGCCCTCCTCGATCACTGCCTTCTCCTTGGCCAGTTTGGAAAGGCGCGTCTTGGTCTTCTCCAGCTCGGCCGCCAGATCGGCTTGGCTGCCAGCACTCGCGTCATCCGCGGCTGCTCGTGCTTCTTCGAGCTCGCGCTCCAGGCGATGGATGGTATCGCGCATTGCGCCGATGTCGCTGTCTTGATGGTCGGCGGCGATGCTGGACAGCTGGACGGCCGCAGAGGCCGTTTCGTCCAAGTGGTCGCGACGAGCAGCGTCGAGCACCGTCAGGTTCTCGAGCTGGCGTTCGAGGAAGTCCTTCACCAGCTCCACGCTCTCCTTTTCCTTCTGCAGCGCTGCCATCGCTTCAGCCAGCCGCTCCTGCTCCCTCCGCAGCTCTTGGTTCTCCTGAACGAGTCGCTGCTTCTCTTCCTCCTCGGCGCCGTCCGCTCCGTCGCGTCGAGACTCGGGGAGAGAATCATCGTGAAGGCGTGCCACCTCCTCGAGCCTCTCGCGCTGCTGGTGCATGCCCTCGCGGATGGAAATGAACTCGAGCTGGCGTTCAAAGAACTCGCGCTCGGCGGCGGCCTGGTTTCGCTCCTCGACAAGGCGCTCAATCTGCTGCCGCAGCGCGTTCAGCTCGTCGTCGTGCTTGGTTGTGTCCGTCAGCGCCTTGACCCGTTCCGCCAAGGCGGTCATCTCGTGATGAGTCTGGTCCAGGTCAGCTTGCAGCGCCGCCTTCTCTGAGCGCAGAGCGGTGAGTGTGGCGGTATCAGAGGTCTCTGACTCTGCACCCAAGCTGAGATCATGGTCGTGGTCTGTTGCGTGCACATCGACGAGGCGGTCGGTTTCGCGGTGCATCTCCTGCTGCATGGCCACCAGCTCTAGCTGCCGCTCCAGGAAGTCGCGCTCCCGCTCGATCCCCTCCTTCTCCTCGCGCAGCTGCTCCGCTTCGGCCGTCTTGTCTCGATTCGCTCCCTCCAGCTCGCGAATGCGCTCTGCCATCGCCTGCGCTTGTTCGTTGTCCCTGCATTCCTCTGCGATCGTGGAAGCCGCGGCCTGCTCGACGTCGGCAAGGCGGTCGGTTTCGCGGTGCATCTCCTGCTGCATAGTCAACAGCTCCAGCTGCCGCTCCAGGAATCCGCACTCCCGATCGACATTCTCCTTCTCCTCGCGCAGCTGCTTCAGTTCCTCGTCATGCTTGCGATGAGCCTCTCCCAGCTCGTGCGCCTGCTTCAGCGATGCCTCCAGCTCCGCAATCCTCTCTTGCAGACGCGCGGTCAACCGCGCCTGTTCCTGTTGAGCGTTGCGCTCGTCTTGGCCGGCGGCGACATCGAGGAGATCCTTCTCGCGGTGCATCTCCTGCTGCATGGCCACCAGCTCCAGCTGTCGCTCCAGGAATCCACGCTCTCGCTCGACGGTTTCCTTTTCCTCGAGCAGCGCTGCGATGCGTTCCTCCAGTTGGCCGTTGGTCCTTGTGAGCGCATGCTCGGCATCCTCCAGTACGCGCAGGCGCTCGGTCAGCGTCGCCACTGCAAGCTCCGATTCGTTGTCGCTGCGCAGCTCGTTGCTTGTGGCGCCAGGCTCAGCCGCAGCCGCCGCAGCATCAGCAGCGTGCTGGTCGGCGAGGCGCTCCTTCTCGCGGTGCATCTCCTGTTGCATGGCCACCAGCTCCAGCTGTCGCTCCAGGAACTCCTTCTCTCGCTGGACGGCCTCCTTCTCCTCGCCGAGCTGGTTAAGGGCGCTCTCCTTCTCGTGGTTCGCGTCCTCAAGCGCTCGGATCTGCGATTGGAGCTCGCGGATCTGTGCGTTCGTCGGCTCGTCGGCATCGGCTGCATGGACAGCCACTTCCCGCTCACGCGCAACACGCGACAGCGCTTCGATCTCCTCACGGCACGTCTGGAGCTGAGGATAGGCAAGCAATGATGAGACACGAAGATCATGTGCAGGTGTGTACATTGCGGGGGACGCACCTCAGCGAGAAGCGTTTCCTTCTCATGCAGCAGGGCAGCGTAGCGGGCCTCGAGGCGCTCGTGCGCCTGCCGTGTGAGAGGATGCGTCGTCACACTTGTGGTTAGCATTTGCCAAGTGTTGGCCTGCAGAGGGCTCAAAAGGGCAGCCGGTGCGCACCTGTTTATGCTGCGTGTGCTTGCTCTCGAGCTCGTCGTTCGTCTCCGCTTCATTCGAACCACGCAGTCGATCGTGCATCTCCTGCTGCATGGTCAAAAGGTCCAGCTGCCGCTCCAGGAAGTCGCGCTCCCGCTCGGCCTCCTCCTTCTCCTCGCGCAGTCGTTCAGCCTCGGCCTCCTGCTCCTTCCGCAGTCGCTCCAGTTCAGCTGTCTTGTCATCGCTCGCTTGCTCGAGCTCGCGAACACGCCTCGTCAGCGAGGCAGCAGCGGTCTGCTCGGCGTCGGCGAGACGATCGGTCTCGCGGTGCATCTCCTGCTGCATGGCCAAAAGGTCCAGCTGCCGCTCCAGGAACCCGCGCTCTCGCTCGATCTCCTCTTTCTCCTCCTGCAGTCGCGCCACCGCTGCCTCCTCCTGCTTCTTCGCTTCCTCGAGCTCGCGAACGCGCTTTGTCAATGTCGTCAGCGCGTGTGCTTGCTCCTGACGCCTCTGCTCGTCCTCCTTCGCTGCCACAACGCCAGAAGAAGAAGCATCGTTGTCGGCAAGGCGGTCGGTCTCGCGGTGCATCTCCTGCTGCATGGCCAAAAGGTCCAGCTGCCGCTCCAGGAAGTCGCGCTCCCGCTCGACCTCTTCCTTCTCTTGCCGCAGTCGCTCCGCTTCAGCCGCCTTGTCCTCGCTCGCTTGCTCGAGTTCGCGAACGCGTACCGTTAGCGCTTCAGTTGAGTCGTCTCGAGCAGTCGTCTGCTCGACGTCGGCGAGGCTTTCAGTCTCGCGGTGTCGCTCAGCTTCCTCCTTCTCTCGTCGTAGCTGCTCCACCTCGCGCTCGACCGCTTGCTTCTCCTCACGCAACAGCGCCAGCTCGGTGTCCTTGGCGTCGTTGGCTTCCACCAACTCACGTATCCGTGCGCTCGAGTCCATCACGGCCGCGGAGTCCGACACTTGTGGCGCAGCGTTCGGCGGCGCCAGATCGGCGAGGCGGTCGGTCTCGCGGTGCATCTCCTGCTGCATGGCCACCAGCTCCAGCTGCCGCTCCAGGAATCCACGCTCTCGCTCGGCCTCTTCCCTTTCTTGGTGCAGCTTCTTCAGCTCGAGCTCCATCTTCTGGGTGGAATCCTCCAGCACGCGTAGCTGCTCGGTCAGTGCCGTCACGCGGTCATCTTGAGCGGTGAGCGTTACTGCCTGCTCGACGTCGGCGAGGCGCTCGGCCTCCCTGTGCATCTCCTGCTGCATGGCGACCAGCTCCAGCTGCCGTTCGAGGAATCCACGCTCCCGCTCGGCCTCCTCCTTCGCTCTGGCCATGTCCTCCTTCTCTCCGACCAGCCTCGTCAGGTACTCCTCCCTCTCACGCTCGGCCTCCTCGAGAATGCGCACCCGCTCACTCAGTGCCTCCACCCGCTGAGCGTCTTCGCTGTGTGGCTCGGCTGGTGCGGGGCTCCGAGTCTCGGAGCCAGTCGAAGCGGCAGCAGTCGAGGCCTGCTCAGCGTCGGCAAGACGGTCGGTCTCGCGGTGCATCTCCTGCTGCATGGCCAAAAGGTCCAGCTGTCGCTCCAGGAATCCGCGCTCCCGCTCAATCTCCTCCTTCTCTTCCTGCAGTCGCGCCACCGCTGCCTCCTCCTGCTTCTTCGCTTCCTCGAGCTCGCGAACACGCTCCGCCAATGATGCCAGCGCGTGTGCATGCTCGTCACGCCTCTGCTCATCCTCCTTCTCTGATGCCGCTGCTGCAACGCCAGCAGACGCAGAAGCGTCATCGTTGGCAAGGCGCTCGGTTTCACGATGATGCATCTCCTGCTGCTGCATTGCCACCAGCCTTAACTGCTGCGCAGCTTCCTCCTTCTCTTGTCGTAGCTGCTCCACCTCGCGCTCGACCGCTTGCTTCTCCTCGCGCAACAGTGTTAGCTCGCCGTCCTTGACTTCGTTGGCTTCCGTCAACTCGCGTATCCGTGCGCTCAAGTCCACCGTGGCTGCGGAGTCCGCAGCCGTGGCAGCCAGCGCAGCGTTAGGCGCCAGGTCGGCGAGGCGATCGGTCTCGCGGTGCATCTCCTGCTGCATGGCCACCAGCTCCAGCTGCCGTTCCAGGAACCCGCGCTCTCGCTCCACTTCCTCCTTCTCCTCGCGCAGCTGCTTCAGAGCTGCTTCTTGCTCATGTACTTGAGTTGCCAGAGCCTCGAGTTCGGCCTCGTTCGCTCGCAGCTGCTCGATGAATCGCTCCTGGCCTTGACCCTGTTCGACCTGTGTTGTGGCAGTCCTGTCCGTGTCGGCGAGGTGCACATCGGCGAGGCAGTCGGTCTCGCGGTGCATCTCCTGCTGCATGACCACCAGCTCCAGCTGTCGCTCCAGGAATCCGCGCTCTCGCTCGGCCTCTTCCCTCTCTCTGATCGCATCCTCCCTTTCCGCCTGCAGCTGTGCGACTTGACCTTGCTTCTCTGCCACCATCGCCTCCAACACTCTCACCTTCTCGGCCCAGGCCTCTGCCGCTTCTCGCATGCGGTCCACTTCGCCGGCCTTGGTGCTGAGTTGACACTCAAGCTCGTCCGTCGCAGCTCCGGTTCTGACGAGGTCGTCCAACCGTTGCTGCAGCAGCTGAACCTGGGCGGTCTCGTTCTTGAGCGCGTCCTGCAGCTCCTCCATGCGCTCTCGGTGCACGTCCTCGCGACTGGCCATGAGTTCGCACTGACGGTCGAGGAAGTTCTTGACTTGCTCGACTTCGGCCTGTTCGTCGCGCAAGCGCTGCATCTCGGCCAACGCCCGCTCGTGCTCTTCGTCCTTGTTGCGCTGCACGGCTTCCATCTCGGCCTTGGCGCTGTTCAGTTCGTCTTCGAGCGCTTCCTTCTCCTCGCGGTGGCGTTCCTCCAGCTCCTCGCGCTTACGCAGCTCACGCCGCAGGTCGTGTTGTCTGGCCTCGACCTCCTCGCGCAGCTGATTGACCTCGGCTTCACGATCGATGCGCTGAAGGGCGTCGCGCAACGCCTCTTCGTTGGCCTTTCGCTCGCGTCGTAATCGCGCCAGTTCAGCCTCCTCGGCCTCGTCCATGCCGACCCTCGGGCTATCGCCGGCGACAGCCGATAGCTGCGCGCGCTCGCCTTCGCTCTGCAGCTTCGATCGGTCGCGCTCCTCGGCCTCCTGGCGCTCCGCCTTCGCCACGCGAGCGTTGAGCGCTGCGATCTCCTTAAGCAGCTGCTCGGTGTCTCTCGTGGTATCACCAGCGCTAGTACCACCATCCTCGGCTTCGACTTCCGCTTCGTCGAGGTCGTCGCTGCCCTGGTCGTTCCAGGCCTGGTTGTCCCAGTCGTCTCCCCATTCATCGTCTGGCAGTGCTGAGGTCTCAGCGCTCCGGGCCAGAGAAGGTTCAGGTAGCGAGACGGCTGTGGTGGCTGGCTCCTCGCTTTGCTCCTCCTCGGTTGACTTGTCGTGCGAGCGCTGCGCGGGCTGCAAGTCGCTCTTCTCGACGGCCGCGAGTTTGTGAGAGAGGGCAACCACCAGTTGCTGGTCCTTGTCGGCCAGCTCGACTTGCATCTGCCTGACTCGGTTCTCAGCGTCAACAGCCCGTCGCTCGGTTTGGGCCAACGCGGCCTGCGCTCTTGCGTGCTCCATGACGAGCTGGGCCGTCTCCTCAGCACGGGTCTGTTCCGCCTCTCCGGGCTCGCTTTGCAGTTGCTCCTCGGCTGCACGCCGCAAGCGCTGCTCGGCCTCTACCAATGCAGACAGCCGAGCGACCTCACTTTGCAGGGTGGCCTGTGATGCCTGGTCTTCGTTGCGAGCTGCGTGCAGGCGCCGCAGCTCCTCCATGGCCGAGTGTCGCTCGTCGACGGCGCGCAGCAGGTTGCCCTGGCTCTCCTCGACAAGCGCTGTGAGCCGCTCCAGCTCGGCCCGCAACGACTCTTGACTGTGGGCCTGACCGTCGAGCGTTTCGCGCAGCTCCCTATCGAGTTGATCGCGTTCGCCCAACGACCGTTCCAGTTCTCGAGCGCGCGCTTCGGCTGCAGTCCTCTGTTGGTTCGCTGCGTGAACCAGGCGTTGCTCTTCCTCGAGAAGGGCCGACAGTCGCTCGACTTGGCTCCGGAGCGACGCCTGCACGTCAGCTTGTTGGTCGAGTGCCTCACGCAGTTCCCGCTCGATGACCGGCGACCGCTGCTCCATCGCTTCGATTCGTGACGCCAATGACTCGCGTTGCGCTTCGTCCGCGCGGCGCAGGCTCTCCTGCTCTTCGAGTTGACCCGACAGTCGTGCCGCTTCGCCACGCAGCGTTGCCTCCACGCTCTTCTGTTCTTCGAGCTTCTCCGCTTGCGCTCGCTCGAGTTCGGCTGAACGCGTTGCGATGTTGCGCTGGTCCTCCAGCTGAGCCATGAGCTGTGCCACTTCGTTGCGCAGTGAGGCTTGCACGGCCTGTTGTTCCTCTAGTCTCTCGCGCAGCTGCAGCTCCACTTGCGATTGAGCGTGCTCGGATTCAGCCGAACGTGCTGCCACGACAGCGTTCAGCTCCTCCTGCACGGCCAGGCTCTTGCTCTCTGCGTCCTCGACCTTGGCTGTAAGCTGGAGAATCTCGGCGCGCAGTGACGCTTGTACGTTGATCTGTTCTTCGAGTCTTGCTTGAAGGTCCTGCTCCGAGACGGAGCTGCTCTCGGATCCCTGCTCGAGGGCGCTCCTCTCGTGCTCGGCTTCGAGACGCAGTTTGCGTTCCTGCTCCGCTAGCGTCGTGAGACGAGCGACCTCACTTCGTAAGGCTTCCTGGGCGTCGACCTGCTCTGCGAGGCTCGCGCGTAGCCCGTGCTCGAGCAGCTCACGCTCTTCGCGTGATCGTTCTAGCTCTTGTACCTGCGCCTTGGCTGAGTCTCGTTCTTCTTCGGCGGTTTGTCGCAGCATGCGCTCTGTGTCGATTTGGGCGGCCAAGCGCGCCACGTCGTCGCGGAGTGATGCCTGGACCTTGGCCTGCTCGTGCAGTTGCTCCTGCAACTCGTGCGCTCCCCGCTCGCGTTCGTCCCGCCTCGCAGTTGTCGCCGTCACTGCCGCCTTGCGTTCCTCCTCAGCGATGAGCAACAACGACTTCTGCTCCTCCGCTAGCGCAGAGAGCCGAGCCAGCTCGGCACGCAACGACACTTGGATGGCGCGCTCCCCTGCCATCTCGGCCTTGAGAGACTCGGCTGTGGTCGTGGCGTCTCGCTGCTGCTCCTCGACGGTGTGGCGGATACGTCGCTCCTCGTCGATGAGAGTCGAAAGTCTAGCGATCTCGTCTCGCAGCGATGACTGCTCGTTGGCTTGGTCTTCCAGGCTCGACCGCAGCTCACGCTCGAGCTCTGCGCGCTCTTCGAGCGAGCGTTCAGCCATCACAACGCGTGCAACAGCTGCGCGTCTCTCCTCGTCCGCCGTGTGCAGAAGGCTCTGTTGCTCTTCGACACGGCCAGAGAGCCGTGCCACTTCGTTGCGCAGCGACGCCTCCACCTCCAACTGATCTTTCGGTCGCTCCTGGTCGTCTGTGACTGTCTCACCTCGCGGAGCTGCGGCGGCAGTGGCGGCGGCGGCGGCGGCGGCGGCCGCAGCGGCCTGGGCGCGTGCTGCGGCTGCGTCGCGTTCTTCCTCGGCTGCGCACCGTCTTCCGTGCTCTTCCTCGAGCAGCGCCGACAGGCGCGCCACCTCGCTGCGCAGCGAGGTTTGGATGCTCTTCTGCTTCCCGAGCTTCTCCTGCAGCTGCCGCTCCTGAGATCGCTCCAGCTCTATGCTGCCGCTGATGCGGACGCCTCCGGTCGAACCGCGTCGTCCTCCCCCTATGACAGCAGCTCGTCTCTCCTCGTCTGCCGTGAGTAGAAGGCTCTGCTGCTCTTGGACAAGGCCAGAGAGCCGTGCCACCTCGCTCCGCAGGGAGGCCTCCACTTGGGTCTGCTCGGTCAACTGGCTGCGCAGCTCGCGCTCGATCTGATCGCGCTCGGCTTGCGTGCGCTTGAAGGCCTCAATACGCGATACGGCCACACTTCGTTCGTCCTCCGCAGTGCGTCGTCTGCTTCGCTCCTCCTCGACCAGCGCCAAGAGCCGGGCCACCTCCTCGTCTTCTGTACTGTTGTGATGTTCCTTTGTCACTTCGTCCACCGGAGACGTCTCTTCGTTATCTGGTATCGGCTGTTGTGCCTCGTCCAGCAGCCGTTGCAGTCTCGTGCGGTCCTCTTCGATCGTCTGCTTGTCGGCGATGACACGCGCAAGCTCGGCTTCACGCGTCAGCTGCAGGTTGACGAGTTCCTTCTTCTCCAGTCGGAGTTGGGCGAGTGTGGCGAGCAGCTCTGTCCGCTCACGCTCCATATCCTCCACGACGCTCGCCAGTTTGGCCGCGCTGTTGGCTCGCTCTTGTGCCAGGTCGCGCTCGTTTTCGGTACGGACGCTGGCCAAGGCCACCGTGAGTTGCTCTTGGGCGCGGGCTGCCAGCTGGTCTCGTTCCTTGCGTAGATCGACCAGCTCGGTGGCAAGGCGCTCGATGTCCTCCCTGCCCTTTTCGATCCGCTCCTCGTTGTGCATGCGCTCCTCGGCCATTCGCGCCACATCACGCTTGAGCGTATCGGCGGCCTCGGTAGCTTGGCGCAGCGCAGCCTCCAGATGCGCTCTGTCGGCCTCAGCCGATGCGGTCGTTTGGCCTTGGCCATCACGGACCCGTGAGAGCTGATCCGTCAGCTCGCGGTTGGATCGCCGGAGCGCCTCGACCTGGTCGGCGGCCTCCTCTCGCACCTTGAGCAGTGCACCCTGCAGTTCAGTGGCGATGTGGCGATGGTGGTCGAGCTGTCTGGTCATCTCGCGCCCCAGAGCAGCCATATCGTCGTCCTTCTCTCGCAGCTTCCGTTTGCTCTGCTCGACTTCGTCGCTCAGCCGCTTGTTGTACGACTCAAGGTCAAGGCTGCGCGTATCATCGGCACTGCTGGCATCGCGCTGCTGCACCATGGCTGCGAGGTCCTGCTTGCCCTCCGTGACGCTTCGCTCGGCGACTTCGGCTCGGTGCTGAAGCGCTTCCAGCTGAGCTGCCATCGCTGTCCGGGCCGTCTCGAGCTCGGTCACTTCAGCCTTGGCCGTGCGCAACTCTTCCTCGATGCTGGCCTTGGCTGTCGCAGCGTCACGCAACGCCAACCTAAACTCGTCGACCTGCTTTGTCAGCTCGGCGTTCTCCACCAGAAGACGCTGGTGGGCGCTCGCGAGCTGTTCGACGTCCCCTCGTTGCGCAACGCCACCGTTGAGCCCGCCGATCACGCGTTGACTCTCCTGCAGCTGTAGTTCGACTTGCGCTTTGTCGTGCAGCATCTGAGCCTTGGTGCTGTCGAGGTGGCGCAGATCAGCCTGGCGCATCTCGTTGAGCGCTGCGTTCTCGGTCTCGAGCTGCTGCTTCTGCGCCACGAGAAGAGTAATCTCTCCTTCCCTGCTGTCGAGCGCTGCTCTCAGGGCCTCGATCTCTTGCGTCAAGCGCTGTTGGAGCTGCTCTCCGGCCGGCTCCCGCTCTTCTCGCTGCTTGGCCTCGTCAGGCTGAGACGGAGGGCTCAATGTTAGCTGTGTTGCTGTTGAAGAACACGCGTTTGCAGACACGTACCAAGACGGCAACCTGGCCCTGCTCTGTGGGCTGACCCTCTCTCGCCAGCAGCTTCTCGTTCAAAACTTGCTTCTCTCGCTCGATCTGCTCCTTCTCGGCAATGATTCTTAGCATCTGCTCCTCGCGCTCTTCCTTCATGCGCTTCATCACCTGGCGCTCCTCCTTGGCCTTGGCGATCTCTTGTCTGGCCTTCTCGCGCTCTACGTCCATTTGCTTGCGTTCGTCGTTGATCTTCTCCACGACGCTCAGATTGGCACGCAGCACCTCCTCCGTCTCCTTCTTCACCTTCACACGCTCCGCCTTTAGCGCCGCATTCTCGGCCTCGAGCTGCGCGATCTCTTGGCGCAGCGTATCTAGCTCCGATCCTCCGTGCTCTTCGCCAGCGACTGCCATTGTGGCAGGGGGCGTGGTATCGACAACCGTAGCTTCAGCGACTGCCGCAGAGAGTGCTTGGGGCTTGAGCTGCTTGCGCAATCGAAGGCATTCCTGTTCCAGCGCCTCCTTCTCGGCAGTGACTCGTCTCAGCTCCTGCACGAGAGCTTCCCTCGCTTCGTCCTCGAGTTGCTGCTGCTGGTGTTGCTGGTTGAGCTCGTCTTGCTGGGCCTCGAGAGCCGTGGCCTCCGCCTCATCGGCGGCAGCGATCGGCGATACGTAAGAGACTTCGCGCTGGGCGACGGCTTCCGCGAGCTGCTCCTCGAGTTCGAAAGCGCGCTCTTCAGCACGCTCGAGCTCGTGTCGCATCTCCTCGCGGGCGCGGATGGTCTCCTCTCGCTCACGACGCACTCGGAGCAACTCCCGCTCGACGTCGCTCTTCTCCTTCACCACCTTGTCGTACTGTCGCTTCTCGCGCTCAATGTCGGCGGCGAAGTCGGCGACCTCCTTTCGGCGCTTCTCCTCCATCTCGCCCATGACGATCACCAGCTCCTCCTTGTCGTCGTCCAGCCTGATGTTGGCCTCCTCGAGCGCGCTGATCTTCTGCTTGAGTCCGTTGATCTCCTTTTCCTTGTCCTCGCGCTCCTTGCGCATCTTGTTGTCCATCTGCACCATGCCCTTGAGCGCCTCCTCCTTGGCGCTTCTGACGCGCTCTATCTCGTCCGCCAGGCGCTCCTTCTCCTTCTCGCGCTCTCCCATATCTTGACGCAGACGCAGGATCTTGGCCTGCCGCCTCTCCAGCTTGGCCTTGAACGCGGCCTCGACGGCCTTGCGCTCGCTGACGGCCTCCTCTCGCTCGGCCTTGAGATGAGCGATCTCGGCTTCGAGAATGTGTTTGCTCTGTTCGAGCGTCTGGAGCGCGTCATGCGTGGCCTTGTGCACTTCGGTGGTGCCCTCCTGATCGGACACGACCTTGATCAGCTGCTCTTCGACGCTCTGCTTCATCTTGGCCAGTTCGGCGCGTTCTTCCTTTGCACGAGCTAGCTCGCGCGCCAGCCGCTCGCTCTCACGCTGCTGCGCATCGTGTTCCGCACGCGCGTCCTTGGCCTCACGCTCCATGCGCAGTCTCTGCGCCTCGACTTGGTTTCGCTCTTCGCGCAGAGCATCGAGTTCGCGTTGCTGGTGCTGATCACGTTCGAGCGCTGCAGCTTCGAGTCTAGCCGCTCTCTCCTCGAGCTCCATGCGCTGTCGCTCGGCCTCGCGCTCGCGCTCTTCGCTGTCCTCCTTGGCCCGGGCGAGCTCGCGCTTGAGCTCCTCCTTGCGGCGCTTCATCTTCCGCTGCTTCTTCTCGGCGATCCGCGCGGCCTCCTTGACCTTCTCGTCCTCTTGCGTGAGCAGAGCGCGAAGCGCCTCCATCTCCTTGCCCTTCTCCTGCACGGTGCGTAGAGCTCACGCGAGTTAGCACACTGCAAGCGCACGTTCGCACACGCACACGCACACACGAGGCACTGAGAACGGAGAGAACCTCGAGTTCCTCCTCCAGGCACTCGATCACTGCCTTTTGCAGCGACTCTGGGTTCTCTTGCGGGAAGGTGTCCTCCATCGTCGGCGGCGGCAGCGGAAGGGCCTCGACCACCTCGAGAACGGAGAGGGGAGAGGGGGGGCATAGAGATTGAGGCCAGGCGGCGAGATGACAAACAAATTTCAACCTTTTGGCGCTAAAAGAAGACGTACCCGCTTGCTCGAGGCACGGCCAAACCATCCTCGCTGCCGAGGAGGGGCCTCCGAGATAGGGTCCATTTTGGGTTCTATTTGGACGAAGAAACCGATCTCGAGATTAATTCTAATTAAATCGCTCGAATTTTGCTAAAATTAAATGTGAAGCGATTTGGTGTTTGATCGTGGGCACGTGCAAACAAAATACCTTGAAACTATATGCCAAGGCGTGACGCGTCTACTGAGCAGTGGACTTTTGGGTGGCCGACGCAGTGCGCAGAGGCCACTGTTCGCACTGAACTGTGGCAGGATCACCCTGACCGCCACCACAATGTTTTCCTTTTCTTTTCTCTAAGAAAACCAAGAAGAAAAACATTTCGACACAATAGGAAAATGCTAGCACCAATTAGGGAATGGCGTATAATTGTCGACTTTGTGTTGCACTGCGACACATGCCCCCTAGGGGGCAATAAAAATAAATAATAATGTTATTATAGCTGGGCGCGTTGTCTTCAGCAGAAGGTGTCGAGCTGTTTGAGCAGCTCTTCGCCGTTCTCGTCGCCCGTCTCTGTGGCCCCGCCGTTCTCGTCGCCAAGGCCCACGGCCGCGGCCGCGGCAGCAGCGCTCGCGTGATGTCGCAGATCGCGCTGATGGCCGAGTCCACCGCCGCCGCCGCCGACGCTGGCGTCTTCGTCGTTCTCCTCGAGGAAGGAGGGGAAGGAGCCCGGGTCCGAGTTGAGGCCGGCGAGGGTGAAGTCGTTCAGGCGCGGCCGCGGCGGGCTGAGCGTCGGCGCCACCTCCTCGGGTGGCGGGTACTGGTGGACGATGGACGGCGGGATGGGCGTGACGGAGGTGACCGACGGCGCGTTGGGCGTGCGTGGGAAGTGGAGGCCGTGGGCCTCGGGCGTCTGCACGGCCTCGGGCGAGCCGATGACGGGCGACGCGCGGTACGGCGGCGGATAGAGGCCGGGCTGATGGGAAGCAGGCAGCGACGCAGTGGATGTGGAGGAGGAAGAGGAGACCGAGGAGGAGGAAGAGAGATGATGCGGGGGGAGAGCGTGGTGTGGCTGCGCGCGCTGCGGATGGTTGACGTGAGACGTGGGAGTGTAGCCGTAGGGATGGTGCGCGCTGTGAGGGAGCACGCCGGTGTACGTCCCGCCGCCGATGGAGGGCGACATGTGCGATGGAGCACCGACCGGTGGAGACGGAGCCTGCAGAGAGGAACAAGGGGGTCAGCGTACGAGTGTGGACGTCGTGGCACAGATAGAGATTGACCGCACCGTTGGCGTCCGTGGAGAGGTCGGGCTCCGCGTGAGAGCTCCCAGCGCAGCGTTGAGGTGAGATAGGGAAGAGGGGCTCGAAGAGGCTGTAGTGGAGACGGCGCCGGCAGGAGATCGAGAGAACGCGCTGGCCGCCGGCAAAGGCGACGTGGCGTGCCGCGCGTAGGGATTCTCGCTGCTGGTGCTTCGCGACATCATCGGCGCGCCGCCGGCGAGGTGATAGGAGTACGGATAGGAGGATCCCGCAGGTTGGTGGTGGTGTGGCAGATAGCCAGCACCAGCGCTCATCCGTTCTCGTTCCAGCCCGACGTCGCTCACCGGTGGTGGTGGGTATCCGTGAGCGTGCGTCGGGTGTTGTTGTTGTTGTTGTTGCATATAGTAGGGATAGCTCGGAGCCGCAGGCGCAGTCGCTGGATAGGCCGGATAGCTCTTGCCGGCGGCGGCGGCTGCGGTCAATGGCGGCTCCGCGTCGCGGCCGCCATAGGCGTGCTGTGTGTGTTGCTGCTGCTGTGCAGGCCAAGCGCTCCGTGCCCGCTCGGTCGTCTCGCGCTCTCGCGCGAAATGCTGCATGATGAAGCGCTCGATGCCCCTGAACGCCTGTCGCAGCTCGAGCATGTGCCGATGCGTCTCCTCCTGCCTTCGCTCGAGCACCTCGATCCGTGAAAAGATGTGCTCCTTCGCCTCCCGCACCGTGAGGTACCGGTCCACGTTCGGCATCGGCATCGGCGCGTTCATGCCGTTACCCGCCGCGGCGGCCGGCCCAGGCATCTGTCCCTCCACGCCCCGGCCCGGCCCTGCAGGATACAGCGGCGGCGGATACTGCAGCACGCG
>CDFA01022102.1:0-12878 GCA_000826305.1 Acanthamoeba healyi | reverse complement strand
TCAGCTGATGCGAACTTGGTCAAACGCAAACTCGAGGCACATGGAGGGACCGAACGTCATGTCGACCTTCTCGACGTAGGTCGCGATGCGGCTGTCGCTCTGCTGCTCGGGCGACGGGCGCGCGATCAGCTGAAGCATCTCCTGCAGCAGCTCGGGCCCGTTTTCCACCAGGATGAGCCCCTCCTCGGCTTCTGCCGACGGGTGCTCCTTCATCACTACGATTCGCGTTCTGCATCGCGCATGCACGCACACGCCACAGTGATCAGCATTTTGCGCTGGCACTCAAACGCGACGCACGGTCGATCATGCGAACGCGTACCGAATGTCCATCTGCACGCGGCGCGAGGGGTCGGCGCGGCTCTGGAGGAACTGTCGCGACTCCTGAATCCACTCGCTGGTCTCGACGGTGTTGGTCTTGAGTGTGGTCTTCAACACGGTGTAGTCCCGGAGCTGCACCTCAGCGCCGAGCTTCTCCGCCAGCACCTGCATGCATCATGTGTATACGTCGCCCATCAGCATCGTCCCACAGATGCCACACACGTCACAGGCATAGGGCACTGACCTTGCGAACGGACACTTCGCCTCGGCGGTCGGCGGCGATGGCGGCTTCGTCTTCATCGACAAAGTTCTGCTTGGTGTCATCGGCGGCGAGGATCTCGCGAGCCTGCTGTGCCTCGATCATGGATTGAATGCACAGCTTGAGCACGACGTCGCGCTCGTGCTTGTTGAGCCCGCGCTTGATCTTGCGCTCGATCATGAGACTCCGCTTGAGCTTCTTCTGCCGACTCACCCACAGCTCGAGCGAGTTGGCCTTCCTCACCGTCGACGTCGACGTCGATGGAGCCAATGCCGACGGAGGCGTCGCCTCGGGCACTTGCACTGCCTCCTCCTGCTGCTGCTCCTCCTGCTGCTCTTGTTGCTGCTGAGGCTGCTTGGTGGGATCGACAGGCGTGACGCTGTTGAGCTTGTTGCGCTGCTTCTCCTCTTCCGTCTGCTTGACCTCCTTGCCCTTGTTCACCGTCCGTCGAATGTCCCACAGCTGAGCGATCAGCACCGCCACGAAGAACAGCTTGGTCCGCCACGACATGGGCTTGGCGGTCGTCGTCTCCGTCCCCGACCCGGCTTCAAAGACGTCGCGGCCGCTGCTGCTCATCGCCGTCGACGCTGTGCTGGTCGAGCTGCTGCTGCTAGCTGATGTCGATGAGGGAGCAGGCGGGACGTACGCGTCTTGCGAGCCAGCCGAGCCGCTGCTCGATGATCGGAACCGATCGGCGGTCGAGACGCGCTCTCCGTACATGGAGGACGAGGACGAGGAGGACGAGCCCTGGGCCGGTCCCTCAGCGTACGTTCCAGCGCGCTCCAGCGCATGTGAAGCAGAAGCAGACAACGGTGCCTCGGCCTCAGCCGATGCGCCCCTGGGGTCGTACACGATTCTGATTTCGCCAATTTCGAGGTCGCCCCAGGGGTTGCTCGCGCGCCTCGCCGCCTCCTCCTCTTCCTCTCTGCGTTGACGTCGTGTTCGAGAGCTGGCGCGGCGTCTGGCAGCGGCAGTAGCAGAGGCATCGGTGGCAAAGCCCACAGCCGGCCATGGCCGCCGCACGGGCAGCAGCGAGCACTGCGATCGCAGGGTCCAAAATCGAAGGGGGCGCGCACCATGGTAGGCGCCACTCCCGCCCCCGGCCAAGCCACCCACAGCTGCTCGCGCACTGCACCTCGCTGGCTGCATTATATCTTCTCGATTTAATAAATAGACCAAAAAAATTTACAAATGAAATGTAAAGTATGTAGAAAACTGAAAGGGAAAAGAAGTGAGAAAGGAAAAAAGAGAGAAATGATTCAGCACGATCGGAGACGGCGCACTAAAGTGACCAGCAAGCGCTCGACGGCGGTGACGGTGGTCCCTCTTCGTCGTCTGCGGGAGAAGGAGGAGGAGAGGAGTGGAGAGACGAGCGTGTGTGCGCTCCAATGGCCGCGCTCGTGCAGGCGAGCGACACTTCGCCCGCAGGTGAGGTACGCCCCTCTCCGACACAACCTCGAGGTCACACGACCCCACGCTCACTGCTGTTGGTATGCTCGCGTGTGGTGGCATCAGCGGAGCGTGTCCACGGGGCTGTTGGAGGAGGGTCTGATGTCGCTCGGCTTCGTGCTGCTCGTGGCCGCGCTGCTGAGCGGGCTGATGCTGATGGAGCGACACACGTTCGCGCGCATGTTCGCCCTCGACGACCGACGGCGCGAGCGCGAGCGGCAGATGTGGGAGGAGGACGACTACGAGAGCGACGACGACTCGTCGAGCGAACAAGACGAGTACGACCACGAACACGAGCACGAGCGGCAGCGTCGCGATGTGGCTCGCGTCTCATGGCAGCCGCGGCTCAGCATCAACGACGATGGCGGCGGCGAGGACGTCTACGTGCCCAGCAGCAGTCCGTATCGCGTGCACAGCGTCGTGGTGAGCGAGGACGGCGACGCCGATGGCGACGATGAGGCCAGCTTCGCCATGCGCCGGCTCGCCACCACCACCAACCGCACTGCACCCACGCTTACGGCGGCCAGCCTGTTGGCGCACACTGCCGCAGACAGGCAGACGTCGCCCGCCTCGCCGCCCACCACGCGGCGTAACTAACTCTTCAGTTCATCCACCACACTGTACATCTCTCATAAAAAACAATCTCAACTCTCTCTGCCTCACACAGCCCCCCTCTGCATGCAGAGTACCACATGCATGGCTGCACGCTCCCTGCCGAGGACTGCGGCTGTAGGCCTGGCCGCACGTGCAAGCGGCCGAGGCTCGCGGACGGTGGCGGCGATGGCGATTAAATCTCCATCGCCGGTGGCAATTCGATTTCTGACCGACGCCGACGCGGCGAAGCGACCGCCGGCGGCCGCCCGGCAGCGACTGCTAAGCCCCGAGGAGGACTGGGAGAACCACACGCCCGAGATCGAGATTCGAAATGGTTAGATTTATTTTATTTTTATTTTTATTTTTATTTTTATTTTTGAATAATTAAATTTAAATTAAATAAACAGGGCTGAGGTGGGTGCGGCCGTACGAGGCGACGATGCTGGCCCACTGCAAGGCCGACTGGACCGGCCGGCCGCTGCTCGACGTTCTCAGCAACAACTACGATCGCTTCCCCGCCGAGTACTGGGTGCGTGCATGCCCGCATCCTGCTTGCACGCACACAGCGCAGCGCAGAGTGCAGCTTCACGTCTGACACACTCGCGCGCGTGCGTGTGTTGATGCAGCGAGAGGCCATACGAGACGGACGGATCACGATGAACGGAAGTCGGGTGGAGGAGAGCACTCCCGTACCGGTACACTCAGCTCACGCGCGCACGCAGTTGAAGATCAGACTGACATGGGCGCATGTATCGATGTGCGTGGACAGGCCTCGGGTCACGTGTGCCACCGATTGCACATGCACGAGAGTCCGATCTCTGCAGAGCCCGTACAGGTCCTGCACGCCTCTGACGATCTCGTGGTCGTCAACAAGCCCGCCGGCGTCCCCGTACGCTCTCACTCTCACTCTCTCACTCTCTCACTCTCTCACTCTATCTCTCTCTTCCTCTGCATGCGTGCGTGTGAGGCTGATCGACGACACCGCCTGCGTGCGTGCATGCGTGCAGATGCACCCTGTCGCCATGTACCGACACAACACGCTGGAGTGGATCCTCGCCCGCGAGCATCTCATACGACCCGTGTTCAGTACGCTCCTTGCCATCGCGCCCTCCCACCGATCAGTGTCCTGTGTGCGTGTCGCACGTCGAGCTTGATGAACGTGGACTTCATGCAGTGGTGTCGCGGCTTGACATGCCCACGTCCGGTCTCGTGGTGATCCCACGCACGTCGGACATGGCCCGCACGCTGCGCGACCAGCTCACCACGCACCGAGTGGCCAAGAAGTACTATGCGCGGGTCATCGGCCGCTTCCCCACGTACGCGCCGTGTGCTTACCCATCTCGTGTCCGTGCATTGACGTTCTCGCGCGCGTGAGCGGAGCTGACGTGGGCGCGTCGCAGTGACGCACAGGAGTGTGCGGTGCCGCTGCAGTACGAGGGCAAGCGGAGGATCGCTCAGGCGGCGGTACGACGTCCAGCGGTCTCGCTTCACACGCGCGCGTGTTCTGATGTCATCGCACACCGCGCCGACGTGCACAGGCTCCGGGCCAAGGCAAGTCGGCGCTGACCAAGTTCGTGGGTCTGTCGTACGACAGCACCACCGACACTTCGCTCGTGCTCTGCGAGCCGTTGACAGGTGCCACTCCGCACTCGCTCACATACACTGAACTGACGCGTCTTCGCACGCGCCACAGGACGTTCGCACCAGATCCGAGCGCACTTGCGACACATGGGCCACCCGATCGCCAACGACCTGCTGTATGGCGGCTCGCTCGCGCTCTTCCAAGAGACGTGCCTGGCGAGCGATGACGACGCAGCTCCGAGTTCTCTTGATCCTGCAACGAACACGCACACGCACGGCGCAGAGACGCATGTGTCGTGGTGCCACGACTGTCGGCAGGGCGGCGTGCGCGCGCGCCAGGTCCCGCGCGTGTGGCTCCACGCTATCGCCTACACCGGGCCCGACTGGCACTTTGAATGCCCGGCGCCGTCCTGGGCTGTCGCTTCATAGACGCGCCAAGTGTTCAATGGCCACCACGCGCGCGCGCACGAGTGCGAAGCAAGGCGGACAACGTTCCTTTGTGACAGTTGTGAAGGCAGGCAGCTGACATACAGCACCGCGCTTAGGCGGGCCGCTTGGAGGCAGAGGTGGAGCGAGGCCGAGTTGAGACGGAGGCGGAGGAGGACGATAGCGAGGCAGAGGAAGAGGAGGAAGAGGAAGAGGTGGCGGTGGATGACTTCTTTGCGGCGGTGACGAGTGCGTGGTGGCAGTTGACGCAGATCTTGACCGGCGTGCTGTAGCCCTTGTCGCGGAGCGGCACCATGTGCGGCGTGCACTTGGCGCAGTAGACCAGACCTGCACCCATCCATCCATCATCACAATCCCACCACATGCGATCAGTGCGCGCAATGCGCGTGCGGCGTCGGTGGAGAGCGCACGAACCGCAGTTTCGGCAGTGATGCTGTGCGAGGAGAGGAGAGCGGAAGAGAAGCGAGTCAGAGTCAGAGTCGTGTCTCGGGTGGCGTTGAGCGTGTGCGTGGCGCCAAAAGTGGTGGTACGCGTACCTTCCAGGTGAAGAGCGAGAAGTCGGTCTGGCACGAGGCGCAGTGGGTGGCGAGCTCCAGCGGCTGCAGGTTCTTGTAGCTGTAGCCTTCGCTCCGTTCGAGTCTGTCGTCAGCGCCGATCGTCAGTTACAGCACGAGTGACAAGGGCACGAGAGAGAGAGATAAAGGGAAGCCCGAAGGCGCGAGCGCGTACTTGATCTCGTCGTTGTGCCGCTGCTCGAGGAGCTTGGTGATGAGTACCTGCACGGGCTTTTGGAGATCGGCGTCCTCCTTGGCCGAACACGTCCAAAAGCCCAGGAGGTCGTTGGTTCGCACAAACTCCTTGAGCGAGGGCGTCAGCGCCGACAGCTGCTTGGGCGACACCAAGTCGACTGCATGAGGGTCGCCACACGCACAAACACACAAACACATACGCGTGAGAAAGCGCTCCAGCAACGAGAGAGAGAGCGAGAGCTTTCGACCTTTGTTGACGAACATGACCACGGGGATGGTCATGGACTCGCCGTTGGGGCCCTTGTTGGACGCCTTGGCTCGGAGGTCGGCTACCCACGCCTCCGCCTCCTGTGTTATCACACGATCGATCGCTGAGTGAGACGTCTGTCGCGTACACATGACACGCACGCGCTTGGCGAACCTTGATGGTCTTGGGTTTGGAGGCATCGACGACCACGATGCCGGCCACGGTGTGCTCGTAGAAGAAGCGCGTCTTGCCTCCAAACTTCTCCTGGCCGCCCACGTCCTGTGTCCTCGCACACACACACACACAACCCGCCATGAACGCCGATCGTCAGACGCACACTGCCACCGCGACCTGACATCGAACAAACGCACGCGCACGCACACGCACACGCACACAGACTCGCCCAACGCGTCCGTACCCAGAGCATGAGGCGCACGTTGTCGCGGCGTATGGCGGTGCGGTCACCGCCCACGGACGTCGCAAAGTCGTTGAGCGAGCAGAGCGCGAACTCGACGCCCGTGGTCGGCCGCTCCCTGCCGGTGAAGAGCCCGTGCACGAACCCTACACAAAAAATATTCACATTTAATAATTTAATAATTTGTAAATTTAGTTACAATTCGTATAAATTGTGCAAATTTTGAAATCCCACATTTAAAAGCGTATAAATTTTTTAGTTCACTAAAAAAATAATGAATATAAAATTGCGCGGCTCGGCGAAGGCCGTACGAGTTATTAGCGCGGTCTGGCGTCGGTATCGGTGCATCGAGTGTGGCGTGGCAGAGGAGGAGGAAGAGGAGGTGAGAGGCCACATTGCCATACGCAGCCGACGGCTGGGGGCAGGTGTCGGGGCGGCCAGAAAGAGGAAAGCACGAAGGACGAACCTTGCCGGTGCTGCGGTCGCCAAGCACCACGACCTTGAACGTGTACTCTTTGTTGCGGCTCCCTCCTGCACCATCTGATGGCCTCCTCTGTGGCTCGCTCACTTCATTACCCATAGCTCGGCCCTGTGTCGTGTTTTCTTTCGGCCTCGGTGTAAAAGTTGAGCTCGTCTTCGCCCAAAATTACACAGAAATCATAAAGAAATCATATTTTCCTTCTTTCTTTCTTTCCAGTTCGAGGTGTCGACACTAAAACTTTTGGCCAATCGTCGAGCTTGACGAAACGGCCCTTGCCAACGGCAGCGACCTAAACCTCAATCATCGATCCCATCTCCAGCTTGCTCGCGTTCGCTTGCTCCCCCTTCGCCCTCCTCTCCACCGCACTAGCAGCAGCACATAAGAATGTCGAAGCTCGAGCTCAGTTTGGATGACGTGATCAAGTCGGACAAGAAGAAGAAGCAGTTCGGCCAAAAGGCCAAGCAGACCGTTCGCGGTGGCGGCGGCGGCTCGAGCAGGGGCGGCCGAGGTGGTGGAGCCAGAAGCGGTGGTGGTGGTGGAGGCGGCGGCTTTGGTGGTCGGCAGCAGCAGCAGGGCGGTGGAGTCCAGGAGAGGCGACAGGCTGGCGGCGCGCAGCGAGGTCAGCGCCGCACGCGAGGACAGAGGGCAACCCCCTACGACAAGGTGCGCCATCGTCTGTACAAAAGTTTTACTTTTTCTCAGTTTCAAAAATCAATTTATTTTTTTCCATTTAATTTATGCGTCCAAGCGCTAAAATTTGGGCTGCCGTCATCATCCATTCACCCCCCCCCCAAAAAACTTTCCTCTTCTCCTGCCCCTGGTAAGCCAAAAAAAAATGAAAAAAAATGAAAAAAAAACAAATTGATAACATTTTCTGTGGTCTCTGATCTAATTTGCAGGTTTGAACTCTCCCTCAAATGAACCCAACCCAACCGCTGAGCACAGCTTGCGGGTAGACCACGCACGCGCGAAACAATCGCCAGCGGGTCCTGTCCTCCCCTCGAAACCAAATCATCGACGAAAGGAGAGACCGAAGATGAAAAAGAGAGAGAGGCATCTCAGAGCGAGAGATGGAGAGAGCGCGCACCATCCAAATCGCGGCAGCGGCTCTCGTGCTAGCGCTCTCCACACATTCCCTTGCCAAGCGGCGCGAGCAAGGCGTTCTTCTCACGTGCAGTGCACTCATCACACACGCCTCTCCTTCTCCTCCTCCACCACCACCACTCCTCTCTTTGACACTGCTCTCTCTAACACTTCTTTAGGTGAGTCCTTCACCTCCACTTCACCTCGTTCCATCTCTCTCTCTCTCTCTTCTGTATCCTCCCTCGCGTCTCTGAGGCCTGGCTCGGCCTCCTAGCTAATCAGAGTGTGATAATGGTGTGATGGTGGTGCTTGGACAGGGTAACCCAGAGGCTGCGTGGTCGCACGATCTCTACAACGAGGAGGAGGAGGGCAGGCGCGCCACCGGCGGCAAGGACCTCGGCAACACGGGCTTCCTGAAGCGCTCGCTGAGCGGTGGCGGTGGCAGTGGCAGTGATAAGACCACTGTGGAGATCACCAACCTCAGCTACGACGTGGCCGACAGCGAGCTCAACGTACCGCTTCCTCTGTCTCTCTCGCTGTGCGTGCGTGCGTGCGTGGCGTATGCTGCGTGTTGCTTTGGGCCGACGTGCATCTATCTCAATGCTGATGATGGCGGTGTGGCGGCAACAGGGCCTGTTGGGCGAGGGCCTGATCAAGGCGTACATCAACTTTGACAGATCGGGTAGGTCCGAGGGCACCGCCAAGGCCGTGTTCGAGTCGCGTGAGGCGGCCAACAGGGCCATCAGGGAGTTGGACGGCGTAACGTTCGATGGGCAGGTCCTGAGCCTCGCCATCGTCGCCAACGAGGTCCCGCGCAACAAGAGGGGCGGCGGCGGAGGCGCCAAGACGGTGGGTGACGGCACCTTCCAGGTCTCCACATCCGGCGGCCGCAAGGTCATCACCAGGTACAACATCAGCGGCGCTTAATCTCACATGTCACGTCCTTTCGCTCCTCCTCCTCCTCCTCGACAAGAGCCTGGCCTTGTACTGATCATCTTCATCGTGCTCGTCACCATCGTCATCACGGCAGGGTGCGTGCGGCCGATGACAGGGCCTTGTGGTAACTAGAGCAACAACACCGAACACATCGTCGTGGCGATGTGTGGGCGCAGTGAAGAGAGTGAACAAACACCTAATCAAAACAACTCCACCTTTCTCTTGATGTTGGTGGTGATGGTATTGTTGGTGTGATGTTGTACTTGGTCGGTCCCTCCTGCGGGGGTGGAGGTACCACGGTCTCGGCTCGTGCTGGGCCTCGTGCCGCACGCGCGCCTCGCGTGTCTCGGGCGCGTTGGGGTTGATTCGACGCGCGTTTCCAAGATCGATTTGGTGCGCGCGTGCGCAAGAGAAGGAGAGATTGCCTAGATTTGCGCCACCGCGCGACATTGATTTGACATTAGAAGCGTCGTCCTCGGCGTGCCATTCACAGAACCCACCCAACAACAAGAAGAAACAACAACCAAAGGCAAGATCGCGCCCCGGAGGCCGCCAAATCGACGCACGTACGAGCAAGAGAGAGAGAGAGAGGAAGGAGAGATCACAAGGGGGATCAGGAAGGGGAGGAAAGGAAAGGAGGGGAGAGAAGAGGCCGTGCAGATGCAGTTGTAAGGAGAGAGAGAGAGAAGAGTTCCATTTCCGCCCCTCCCCCCTCCCAATCTGCTACGCGCTACACACCAACACAGCCATTTGGACGGCCAATTGATGGAGGACTACGATGGTGAGGAAGCGTCTTCTCACGCCGCGCGGGGAGGAGGCTCCTCCTCTGCAGCAGCCTCGGCCTGGGCATCTTCGAGGACCAACAACAACGCGTTGCCGCCATCGCCCCTCGCCACAAAATCGGTGCGCATGGTCAGCCACAGCCACAGCAACAACCATGCCGCCCCGCCCCTCCCCACCACCCTCTCGCGATCCTCTACGCTGCAGCGAGAGGAGGAGGAGGAGGATAAAGAGGAGGAGGAACGGGCTCCTCGCGCCCCCAGCAGCATGCAGCGTCTCCTCAGGTGCGCCCCCATCGATTTTGATTTTGATTTTGATTTTGATTTTGATTTTGATTTTGATTTTGATTTTTTTTTGATGTTTAGATGAATCCATCACGCTACACTCCTTGCGCTATTTTTGATTTTATTGATTTATTTATGTTGATTTTTAATTAAAATTGATTACAGGTGCTTCTCTGAGCTGGACGCATCGCTCGTTCTGAGCGTGCCCAGGCACGACCTCATTCGAGCCATCATGTCGCAGTACGACCTGAGGTACGCAGGCCTGCCCCCTTCTCGTCTCCTTCTCGTCTCCGCTTTGATGGTTGACGCTCTCTCTTCTGTTCACGCCTTGCAGCGAGGATCAGGCCAAAACGGTCATCATGGAGAAGGAGAACGAGCTCAAGGAGAAGGTGAGCAGCGAAGGCCTCAACACGCGCATGTTCAAGAGGTGCACGCACTCGCGCCCGCCCGCCTGGATGTCACACTGCTCGCTCGCCTCATCACTTTTATGGGTTCGTGTGCAGGAATGGGACCGTGGTGTATTCGTCATCGGAGAGGCGCGCCAGCAACGACAGCGCCAACTCCGACCCACGATCTCCCCAGCAGCGAATGTCGCCGCCGTCCTCGCCTCATCCAATCTTCGCATCGCTCTCGCCGCGCTCGGGGTCGCCGCCGAACATGGAGTCGCCGCTAGACTACTTTGGATCGCCACCCACGCCGGCTGGTGGCTTTCAGCGCTCAACCGGCCGATTGTCGGTCTCGTCGCCCGCGAGCACCGGAGGTGGAAGCAGCAGCAGCTCCGTCCCCGCGCCCAGCATCCCGTGCGCGTCATACTCGTCGCTCTCGATAAAGAAGCACGACCTGATGCGTGGAGTCACGACCTCGGTGTCCGTCGCCTCGAGTCTAAGCCGCTCGATGGAGGACCTCCTCATCGATCCGATCTCTTTAGAGCTCATGAAGAAGCCAGGTGCGGCCTTCTTGTCGCCGTGTGCTCTGGAGGCTGCTTGCTAACCTGGCATCATGTTCGTTACCAGTAATGCTGCCTTGTGGACACAGCTTCAGTCGACGCACGATAACCAAGTGGCTGCAACAGCAGAGCAAGTGTCCCTCTTGCAACACGTGCGTATCTCGTCCTTGTGCGTTGCGCCGCGCACGCGCTTGTCGCATTGCACGAGACCAAGGCCTCACTCCCCGCATACACGCTCAAAAACTGCGCAGAACGGCGACGGCCGACGACGTACAGCCCAACTACGCGCTGCGAGCAGTGGTGCGCCAGTACAAGAAAAAGGAAGCCAAGCGGGAAGCCAAGTCGAGCTCGACCTCCTCCTCATCGATCATCACGTCGGGCAGCAGCATCAAGAAGAAGCTGCCAAAGAAAGCGAAGAAAGCGTCAAAGAAGTCCAAGAAGGCGAAGAAGGGCGCCGGCGAAGATAAGCGGGATTCCACCGGCGGCACCTCCGAGGAGCATCTGTCGCCGTTCGCCTTCTTCAACGCGTGGGTCAACGGCAAGGACAAGAAGGCCAAGGAGGAACGACAGGCGCGACAGCGCGGAGATGACGAAAACGACGACAGCGACCAGAACGACAATGGCGAAGCTGGTTTCGAGCTGAGTGGCCAGGGCGCTGCTGGTCTTGGCGCTGTTGCCGCAACCGATGTTAATGAGTTGGCCGGCAACACCAGGGCCGAGGAAAGCCGACCGTCGCTGATGTTCGACTCGACCGCGCAGCTCGCTCAGGACCAGTCGGGCATCGTGCTCAGCGGTTCTTGGTACGACGGATTCATGGACAGCATGTCGTCCGAGCCCAGCGCGTACCAGAGCTTCCTCGGCGATAGCGGCGCGTCGCAATTCTCGGCTTCGTCGCTGGCCTCCTCGGCAGCCACCATAGGCACGACCGCGAGCTATTTTGACATGGACGGCGGAGGCATCGGCGACGGCGCAATGGTGGGCAGCTCGATGGAATCGATGGGCCTTATGGGTGACGACGGCGGTGGCATGGGCAGCATCGGCTTCTCGTCATCGCTGTTCTCCTTCGATGAGCCGCCCGTCAACAAGACAGCGAAGCGAGATACCAACAACGACGGTGGCGAACAGGAAGAGGACGAAGATGAAGACGACGAGGAGGAAGAGGGCGAGGATGAGGAGGACGACGAGGAGGGTGAAAGCGAGAGCAGCGACGACGATGTCGTCGATGGACGCGCCAGTTGGCCCAACAAAAGCGAAACGATAGTGATGGACGGGGACAATGAGGACGACGAAGGGCGGACCAGCAAGCGAGAGAAGGCTACCAAGACGAATGGCCTGATCGAGCGCTTCAAGGCCCTTTCGTCGAGCAGGGAAAAGGTAAAGACCAAGCTAGGCAAAGACTACAGCAGCGACAGCGACAAACGCAAGACCGACAGCCAGGACAAAGACGCGCTCGATCAAGAGAGGCAAGAACGTGAAGAGGACGAGGTGGTGGTGGAGGACGAGTCGGAGACGGACGACGACGACGAAGAAGACGAGAAAGAGGACGGTGAAGGGAATAAGGAAGGGAACGCAGAGGAGACGAGCAGCAGCAGTAGCATGACGAGCAGCAACGAGAGTGAGCAGAGCGAAGCGGACCGACCAAGCAGGGTGGTAAAGCGAAAGAAACCAAAGGTCAAGAAGGCGGCGAAAACCAAGACGAAGAAAGCCATTCAAGCTGAGGCGGAGGAGGCGGCAGCGCAGAAGAAGATGCGGCGGCGGACAGCGACAGACGATGTAAGCGAACGAAAGTTGCGGCTGGCGCTCGACGTCGAACTGCCGCACTTGCGGTACGACGTGCAGCACAAGGGCATTCACGTCATCGTATCCGTGCGTGCACAATCGGCGCCCAATGCCTCTCTGCGTGCGTCGTCCCTAGCCGCCACTGTCGGATCGCCTCTGCAAGACAAAGCGGGCGGCGGCGGTCATCACCACTATGTACATAACTCTGGCAGCGCGTCCGACGTGAGCCAGCCTCAGAGCGGCGAGCGCGCGCAGATCGCGGTCATAGCTGCCATAGACCGAAGTTCCTCAATGAAAGGTACTCACCGCCACACACGCCATACGCGCATGCAACGAGGATGCATGGCTGACGCGTCTGTACACAGGCCCGAAGATGTCGCTGGTCAAGGAATCGCTGCAATTCCTCACGTCGCAACTGTCGCCGGGGGACTGCATGGGACTCGTCTCCTACGATGAGGAGGTGTCGACCGAGATCCCTCTCACGTTTCTTGACGATGTGGGCAAGGTAATGCACTCTCTCTCTCTCTCTC
>CDFA01022101.1:0-47453 GCA_000826305.1 Acanthamoeba healyi | reverse complement strand
GGGGGGGAGGAGGAGGATTAACGAAATGCGTGAGCTTCCCAGGGGTCCTACTTACTTAAGGTGCTTGTAGGGAAGCTTGGAGAGCATGAGGACGCCATAGCCGAGGAAGGTGCGGGCCTCATCGGTGTCGGTGATCCAGTATCGCTGACGGATCCACTCCTGCTCCATGAGGAGGGCGATGATGTTGGTGGTCATCTCCTGGAAGCAGACCACGTCGGCGTCCTTGCTCTCCACGATTTTGAAGAGGGCGGTGAAGCGAGGTCGCAGCTCCTCCTTTGTCTCTCGGCGCGTGCCGAACCACACGTTGTAGGTCACGAACACCAGCTTCCTCTTCTTCACATCCTCCATTCCTCCATTCGCGTTGCTAACCCCCTCCCCCCCTGCTGTCGATGGCATCGCCGAATTCGATGCTGCTGCCTTGAGGCTATAGTCCCCCTGCTTCCACTTGCCCAGATCGTTGTCCCATTTGTACGGCTGCAGCTCTGTACATTTTAACGTGGCCAACAGATCGACCACCTCCGTATCGACTCGATCGGAAGAGAATCCGCCACCGCCGCCACACCCGAGTGCCTCGAGCGCCTTCTCTTCCATCTTGTGAATGATACTACGTCGTTGCCCCACGCGTTGTCGCCTGGAGCAATCGATTTGATCTCTGTCTCTGTCTCAAACCGGCGTGGTCGTCGTCTTCTTTCGAAGTGCAATGACCCAAGGAGCGGGTTGGGGCCACACTCAAATATTTGAAACAGCTCCGCCACCATCTTATCGGCCATCGCGCAAAAGTTTCTTGGCGCCAGAGAGCGGTTAGAGCCCGTGAGCACAACAGGGCGACCCTCGAAGAAGAGCTCAGGGCTGAGTTGAGCATTCATTTGCACAGGAGTGAGGGGGCTCTCTTTTAGAGCTCCTCCTTGGGCTGCTTCTTCTTGTTCTTCTTGGCCTTCTTGGCGGCGCCGGCGGGAGCGGCGGGACCGGCTTCGTTGGCGCCCACAACGTCCAGCAGCTCCACTGCACCAGGAACAGTGGTTGGCACACGTCAGGATCCCTCTCGCAAGTGTTTGATGGGGTTGAGGGTTGCCAAAAAAAAAAATAATAATAATAATGAAAAAACAAGCTAGCACTCGAGTACCAGTGAAGACGAGCACTTGGTTGGGGCCAATGGACTCGGGACCAGAGGGGCCGTAGGCGAGGTCAGAGGGGATGTACAGCTCCCACTTGTCGCCCTCGGACATGAGCTGCAGAGCCTCGGTCCAGCCTGGGGCGATGAGAGGAAGAGAATCGGTTAATCCACGTGGCCGCGGGAAGCAACAGGGCATTTAATGGAGCAAGAGAGCGCAGGGGTACCCTTGATCACCTGACCAACGCCAAATCGGGCGGGCTGCTCCCTCCTGTAGGAGCTGTCGAACTGTACCGCACTCTACTTAGCACCGCTCTCTTACATTGCTTGGGGGGGGGGAGGTGGGATTACCTCAGTGCCATCGATGAGGGTGCCGCGGTAGTGAACCGAGACGCTGTCCTCCTTGGAAGGAGACTTGCCGCTAGCGGGTCCCTCGGTGAGGACCTTGTACTGCAGGCCGCTGGGCAGAACGACCACGCCCTCCTTCTCGGCATTCTTGGCGAGGAATTCCTTGCCCTTACGCAGGTTGTACTTGTCCATGTTGGCGGCAGCCACGATGGACGCGAGGAGCGCGAGCGTTAGGACAACAAGAGCGATCTTCATCTTGATCTTTGGCAAGGGATGGCAGTGTGGTTAGATGTTGGCGGCAACAGCGATTTTTGTTGGGCGGTGACGTCACGGCGAAGCGGCATCGTTTCAAACTTCGTTTCATTTTGTTCATTTCCGAAACATTTGCAGAGCTCACGACTTTTGGCGCCAAGCCAACGGCGTAGCACAATCATACCCAGCGCACCGGTGGTGTCAGCAATCGATGGCAGCTACGATGCAGGACTATGCCGCCTTGTGCTTCGTCACCGTGCTGGCTGCGGTGATGTATTGCTATCACTCCTACTTTGTCCTGCGCGCACGCCTGCATTTTCGAGTACCGCCCCTCCCCCATTTATTTTTTACAAATCCATTATATCGCCAATCGCGCCGTCATCTTCTGCGATCGCTGGCTAACGCGGGGCTCATGTGCAGATTCCACCACCCACCATCAACGGCCCTCCTGTGTTCGAGAAGGTCGTGCGAGTGCAGCAGGAGACGCAAGAGCAGTTCACCCTCCTTATTCCTCTCCTTTGGATCTTTGGCGTCTTCGTCTCTCAGCTGGTCTCGCCCTCACCTCCCTTCTCTCCCGTTCTCGCTCGCCACGTTGGTTGGTTGTGTCCATGTTGCCGATGAAGCTTGCTGATGCACTGTGGCCGTCTCTGCAGGTGGCGTGTATCGTGGCGCTCGTGTGGATCTTCTCGCGAGCGCTCTTCTCCGGCCTGCACGCCCAGGAGAAGCCCACCAAGAGCGACGAGCACTATGCCCTTTGGGCCGAGAAGTACTTCCCACCCACCACCTCCTTTCGTGATCTCTTCCCCGCTGTGCAAGTGTGATCGTGTTTCACCTCGCTCATCGCCTTTCGGTTGCCGCTGGATCCAGACTGTCCACAGCGATGCCGCGCATCCTGGTGCTGGTGCTGCTCCTGGTCAGCTCCTACCACTTCCTGCTCTCGCTCGCCAACAGCCTCCTCGGCTGAATCGCTCTCTTGTGAAAATAAACAAAAATCGAAACTTTCTTGTCGACTCAACAAATTTTTACATAACGAAATAAACAACGAAAATACTAAAGTGTTTAGCCAGAGACAGAGCAGATAGACAGAGGGTTGTGGGGACCCTACTGCACACGTCATGTGGAAGAAGACGTTGCTGGCCATAGGCATTGGTCGGCCCGAGTTGCACAAGGGCGAGATTAATCGCAACCTGTTGCAGGCGCACAAGGTATTGTTTTATTTATTTATTTTTTTTGGGTTGATGGATGCGGCTAAGGGGCTTGCCTGATGTGTGCGGGTGTGCACGCGCAAGGCCTTCCACCATGGCGTGCCCAACAATGCTTGCTCGCTCGCCTACGACGTGGTCCAGAAAATCGTCGCCATCGGCACGGCGGATGGGCTCATCAAGATGTACGTGATCCCTCAGCACAGCAACAGGTCGTGGCGTGTGGCACGAGCGGCTCCACCCTGGCGTACACCAGGATGACGCCCGCGGGCGCTGTTGGCCGACCTGCCGACGACTAAGCTGACGTGTGGTGCGCGCCGTGATGCAGCATGGGCAAGCCAGGGATTGAGCTGGTTCTCGATGGAGAGCACCGCTCCCCCGTGCGCTTCCTGCACTTCATCACCAACACGGTACACACATAGCGCGCCGTCTGTTGCTCGACCTCATGTGCGCGCGCTCTCCTCTTGCTCTCGTCCTCACGTGGTGGTGGCGGCTGGTTAGGGGCACCTCGTGGCCATGCTCGACAACTCGGTCCAAGTGTGGGATCTGGAGACGCGCGAAGTCATCGGCTCGCAGGAGGTCGGCGAGAAGTACGGACGCCATCCACCCTCGCACCATCACCTCTATCGCCCCTGAGTTCAGTTCGCCATGCGCTCGCCTCCCTCTCTACTCTGACACCGCCTCTCTTCTTGGGCGGACAACAGGATCACTGCCTTCCACCTCTACCCCGAGTCCAAGTACCTCTTCGTTGGCACGGCCGAAGGCAACGTGCGCGTGATCGACGTAGAAGAGTTCCACCTCTCGACCTACAAGATAGCCTCGAAGAAGGTGAGGAAAGGTGCGTTCTTCATCTTTAATCTCTCCCCGTTGATGCTGTTCAGCAGCCTGCTTGCGCGAGGGGCGAGTGCAGCGAGCTGACTCATCGTAACGCGCGCGTGCCCGATCGTGCAGACGTGAGTGCCAAGAACAGGTCGCCCGTGAAATGGCTTGCTGTGGCGCCCGACTCGGACGGCAGCGTCCTCATCGCCTACGCCGACGGTCTCATATCCCTCTGGAACCTGAAGCAGCAGAAGGTGGTCAGACATTACGAACTCCACTCACAGGTACGCCGGTTGTAGTCCTTGCATTGACGCCTCGATCAGATGGTCAGTCTCACATGTCCCTTCACACTCACCAAGCCTCTGGAAGCCTGTGCTTGGCATCCTGAGGGCAAGTTCTTCATCACCGGTTATGAGGTAGCCCCGGATTCCTCAGTTTCATCGCAGCGATGATAAAGGACACTCACGGCTCCAATGACCGGTATGCACAGGATGGCGAGCTTTGTCTATGGAAGCCTAAAGCCAAGAAGCCGTTGGAGCGATTCTACGGTAGGCCTCATCGCTGCGATGAAACTGCAGCAGCCTCGCTTGCGTCACTCCACGACTCACTTGGCGCCATCTCAAATGCGTTTCTTCTTCGCCTGTGTGTCCAGCATCAAGTTCCAAAGCAAGGCGCACGCCGATTAAGAGGATTGTGTGGACCAAGTGTGCGGGGTAAGCCTCCCTGCGATGTTCTGTGCTTCTTCAACGGGGCTTCAGCAAATTCAGTTGTTCATTCAACCGCGAACAGAGAGGACATGATCATCGTGCAGGGAGGGACTACAAGCCAAGATCCCGGTCTCACGATCCTTCAGGTACGAACACCTGACGCGCGAGATCGGCGTGTCTGCGTGCAACGTATTTGTTTCTAACCCCCGAGCTCGCCTGATCAGGGAATGGGTCCTCCGAATCCCTATCGCATTGCACACATCCCCTCTCCCGGAGGCGATGTGGAACAGTTCGTTGTCCACTACTCATCACCTTGGGAAGGAGGTGTGCCTGCCCCTTCACTATGGCAGTGAGTGAATGTCCGTGTATGTGAGAGTGATGACTCACGCACACACTTCCGCGCCTTTCGTGCAGCCGACCCGGTGTCGCTCTTGATGCTGACAGAGTCGAGCCACTTCCAGGCAAATGTGCTGAGTCGGTCGCTCGGGTATGCCCTCGTCACCGCGTTTCAGTTTCAAACAGGGTGCGGTGGCTAACACGATGCATGTACGTGATGTATGCTGCGCTCGGTCACAGATTCCCAATGGTGACGCTGCCGCCCTCGCTGGTATTCCAAGACTCTCGTATCGCGGCTGCGCAGCTCTATCCCGACGTTAGCAAGCTGCTCTTCCACGACCTCTTCGAGTCTGGTGACATCCGCTTCGATCCGTCGGTACTCTCTCGCCAGTTCTCGCCTCTATACGAGAGCAGTACTTGACTCAGTGACTGTAACGGTGATCAGTACTGGCTGGCAACGGGAGGCAAGTTTGCCGAGAAGCTCATCACCGGCCGTGACCTGTTGGTTACATGGTTCGTGAATGTCTCTACTATGTGCGCGTGTGTTCGTGTCTCCTCCTTAGATGTGATCACATCTAACTATCGTTCGTTGATAGCCACGACTCGGGCAAGATACGATTCTGGGACGCTTCGTCTGTTGCTCTCCGATTACTGCTCTCGTTCTACGTCGGCGATGATCAAAGTTCGGCCGAGGAGCGGCGAAAGCCGTCCGCATCCACCAGCACTGCCAGCGGAGAAGTGCGCGCGACTCCGCAGTTCATCACCGTCTTCCACTTCTGCCCCGTCTCTCGCGTCCTCGTGCTCGGTTGCCTCAGCGGTAGCATCTTCCTATACAAGTTTACGTATGTCTCTATCTTGTGGCTACCTCTCCCGCGCCTCATTGCTGGCACTGATCCTTGCACGCTGTCGAACGCAGGAGCAAGCCATGCAAGTACGAGCGACTAGTCTATCGCCCACCACAGCCTCGGCAAGCTCCTTCCGCCCAACCGGCCGACGCTACAGCTCGTCCCAAGAACTCTCCACAGACGAAGCCTGCCGCCGCTGCCGCCGCCCAGTCGCCCAAACCACCGCACAAGGCAGCTGAGGACCCATCTTCTCCCAAGTTGCCATCGGCTCCCGCCCAGCCTCCCGCACCTCTCCCGCCAGGAGCCGAGGCGCAGCCCAAGGCACCCTCGGTGCCGTTGGCGCCCACCCACTCGCAGACGGCCACGCCTACCAAGAAGATCTCTTCCGATGCCCTCGTCACCAAGACGCCTCCTGGTTCGCCGCAGGTTTCCGCCGCACCCTCGATTGAAGCAGCGAGTCGACCGCACACATTCAAGGCGGGCACCGGCTTCTATCTCGCGCTGGAGTGCATCCTCGACTCGGTGATCAAGAGCGTGGCCTATCTCCCCAAATACAACTTGTACGTAGCAGCTGCAGCTAGCAAGGCTTATGGTCGGCCACTACCGTCCTTACTGTGGCGTTTCCTCGTGTGCTGCAGGCTGGCCATCGGGGACCAGCACGGGTACCTCACGATCGTCGACACCCGCACCGCTTCGCGCGTGCTGGGCTCTGCAGTCGCAAAGCAACCTGAGGTGCACAGCCGTCCCGCTGGCTTTGCACATGTTGGCTCGCTCTCCTAGCTCAGGGCAGCAAACTTAACGTCTTTGTTATCCTCACGGTGGTGACGTAGCCCATCACGAGCTTGACGTGGGCTGAGGCCGTCGGCGACGAAGCCGACGAGATGGGCAATATGAGGAAGGTTAAGGAGCTGCTCCTTCTCGTCGGTGCGTAGCTCCGAAGAAGCCACCGTCTCCGCGCACAATCTCACGCACTTCCCCACCACGAAACAGGAATCGAGAGTGGCTTCGTGACAGTGGTGACCTTCCGTAGGAACAGGATCTTCTTCAACCCGCATCCCTTCGAGAAGAAGCAACCTTCGCTAATCAACCGCATCGCAATAGTAGACGCTCGGTGCGCTTTCTTCCCACCTGACACTGCACCGTCTCTCACGTCTGGACCTCACTCAAACTCTTCTGTTCCTTGTTCGTGCCTGCGCAGGGGCAAGCCCTACCGCGTACGCGTGCCCAAGTGGAAGGAGGTGGACGATGACGAAATGAAGAACAAGAAGAAGAGCAAAAAGGAGAATCCTATAAAGGGCAAGAGCGGGGAACAGCAGGAAGGTCCTCATGCTGCTGCTGCTGCTGCTGCGACAGACGAAAAGCTTGAAGACGACTGGGTCGAGGTCGAAGAGAAGAAGCGCGAGGGAGAGGGCCATGCCGCTGGCGGAGCGGACGAGCAGCCGGCGCAGGTCGAGCTTCGTGCCGACCGAAGCTGGAAGGGAACGCAAGCAGAGAACAGCAGCCAGCTTGAAGAGGACTCAGTAAGCTACCTCTCTCTCTTTCTCCAAGCTCTCCACCTTCAGCATCACTTACACTCATCACGATCGCCGACTGCAGGATGACGAAACGGAGGAAGAGGATCCCAACAAGATGGGAATGCGCTTCCTGCTGCTGTGTGCAGAGGAGAGTCTGTGCATTTACACGGTGCCCGATTATGATCAGTTGGCCCGAGTGGAGACCAGGCATCCTGTGCTCTCATCACACATCGTCTCCTTGAACGGTAACACACCAATCCTCCACTTCCGCACATGAAGCAGTCCATAAGGCTGCTGCTCACACTTGCATGCCCCAACCAGGCGAGTACTGTCTGGTCTGCTTCACGGGGAACAACGAACTGATTGTCTACTCACTGATGGACCTTACTCCTCTCATGGAGACCACTCTCGATCGATTCTCGCTCAACGCCAAGTACGCCAGGCACCCTCCTAACTCCGACGTGAGCAAACCGGCCTCAGCATCTAACCTCTTAACTTCATCCTCTTTCTGGCAGTGCTACCATGCTTCGCAACGCATGTGTGTTGACCGATGGCCGCATGCTAGTGTCCTCCCTCTCCTCGGAGCTGCATCGCCTTTCCCTGTTCATGGGCGAGAACCAGTACAGCCATCTCCTCCCCTCAATCGCGGTATTTGTCCATCTGCATTCATCCATTGACGGGCGCTTGTGGGGATGGTCTCAGTCTCGATTTGCCTCGCTCGCTCCCAACTGTGCACGTCCGGGGCATTGTGCTCCCTGAGCGACCCAAGGGGCTCTTCAAATCGCTCTTTGGCTCGTTCGACCTCTCCATATGTACGCCACCACGTTTCTTCCTCTCTAGCACTAGCTCTCGCTCTCGGAGCTACGCTGTGAGTTGTGCGAAGCCATGAGTCTTGCTGGCTCACCGATCGGTGACGCTATGTGATGCAGTCGCGGAGGTGGACCGCTCGGTACGCCAGAAGGAACGCGAGAGAGAAAGGGAAAGGGAGAGGGAAAGAGAGCCTGAGCGTGAGAGGAGCCGTCACAGGGAGAAGGACTCCGGAGACGCTCGACAGAAGCTGTTCGAGGGCCGAGACTCCAAAGCACGCGTACGCCTCCGTTTCCCCATCCCCCCGCTCTCAGCGATCAGGTCGCGCTCACGACGCCTCTGCGCCTGTGGTGGTGCTTTGCGTGAACCCTCAGGAAAAGCACGAGCGAAGCGGGGAGGGCAGCGAGAAGGTGCGAGACGCCCGAAGGGGCGTCGCTGGGCTCAAGGATCAGATGAACCGAAACGCTGAGGTCTGTTTTGTCTCCCTCCCCCTCTCACCGCCACTCCGTTCCCGTCCTTCTTGCGTCGCGTGGCTCACGTGAGTCACAATGGTGTGCGTGTGCATGTGTGTAGTTGCTGAACGAACGAGGGGAGAAGATAAGCGAGCTGGCCATGAAGTCGGCCGAGATGGAGGACGCCTCCAGCGAGTTCTACTCCAACGCCAAGAAGCTCGCCGACAAGTACAAGAACAAGAAGTGGTACGAGTTCTGAGCAATCAACAGCACCGGAAGAAGAAGACCTACAGCCCTGCGCATGTACCGAAGGTTGGAGCGGTCTCAGTAAAGCTTTACTCTCGTCGCTGAGAACTTGGCGTTTTGATCGCCCAAGGCGTACACCTCTCTGTTCGCTGGCAAGTGGTGTTGACGGCAGTCGCGGAGGCAACCCGACTCCCGCAGATCACTGGTCCTTCTTGTCCTCCCTGGTCTCGGCGTTGGAAAGGTAGGACGAGCACTTGTAGAAGACCGGCTTGTTCTTCTCGTGGCTCTCCCTCTGCAGCTCCTCTGGCGAGATAACACGGTTCTCCCACACCTCGGGGCCCAACCTGAATGGTGAGGTCAGGTCATGCGCACCTACACGCGGGATGGAGAAGTGGGAGAGAGCGGGAACGCACTGAGGGCCGAGCTCGTTGACAATCTTGTGCAGCTCGCGAACGAGACGCCTCCTCTCCTTCTGCAGGGCTCGCAGCTTAGCTTCGGATCGGGCGAGCGTACGAACGGCCAGGAGCGCCCTCCACGTGAACACACCGCGCTGCATCACTCGAATACTGTGTGCTCCACGCCTGTTAGATTTTAAACAGGAGGCAAGAAGAAAGGACTGGCGGTCACCTGATGTAGGAGAAGAAGGGCAGCACGAGCCACACGGCTACGGCCACCAAGAAAGATCCCGTGTAGAGACCCGCCAGTGTGGCGTAGATGGTGTAGGTCAGCGGCACCATCCACAGCGCTGTAAGCACCTACATCCGCACCAGTCACGCGTCAGGGTGTTCAAAGCCGCCACGCACGGTTGGTGCTCTGTACCTTGGTGGAGGCGACAACGTCGTTACCGCGGATCTTGACTGTGGAGGAGCGAACCGCTTCGCGCGCCTTCTTCCTGGCCTTCTCCCTGATGATGTATCCTGCACATGCACGCGATTCGCGCTTGTGAGAGTTGGCACTACCGGTGCACGAGTGGTTCGTGCCACGTACCGACTGGTGCGTTGAGCAGGGTGCCAGGGAGGGAGACGAGGAATAAGAGGATGAAGAAGAAGAAGTTCACCAGCAGATTCCTGGATGCATAGGGCGGCCACGCCTTCATGGGTGAGTGTGGAGAGCGAGGCAGCGAAAGCGAAACACACCATACCAGTAGAACGTCTGAGGGGAGATGAGGTTCTTATTCCGTTCCCAGCGAATGTTGTACTCCTCTTCGCCCTCTTCCTTTGCTTCGTCTTCCACTCCTTCATCATCTACTACTGTAGCCACCTTTGGGTAGAAGGGAGTGGATGGCAGCAGGTGAGCGTGTGCTGTGCGCGAGGGCGAGCGCTAGTGCGTAACGTACTTGGTAGTCACGCAGGCCATTGTCCTTGAGCTCCTTCATATACGCATAGAGCTCCTTGATCGAGTTCTTCACATTTGGGTGCTCGTTGAATCGGATGTAGCCTTCAGCGAACCTGCGGTTCAGCTGGAGATACTGCTCGATCGGCAGCCTACCGAGGGAGAGAGTTCGTCAGCTCGTTGGTTGTCAAACACTTGCTCTTACAGTAGCACGCGTATGGTTATCGTACTTGACGTTGGGTGGCTGATAAAGGCGACGCGCGGCATGAATAGCCTGCAACACCTTGTAGTCGGGCGTGTTCAGTGTCACCTGTCGGAGAGAAAGGAGGGTGAAGGCAGTCGTGAGTCACTCACTGATCTGATTGAACGAGCGACTTCCCTGTTGCTCTGATGGGCACGTACACTTCGCAGGCGAGCGGTGATGGTTTCGAGCAGCGCCGCACAGGAGCTTCGCTTGTCGTGACGGTACTGCTCCACGAGCTCGCTCTCTGGCAGGATCTCGTAAGGTTCGCCGAATTCGAGCGCAACTCGACTCCTGGTGTGAGCGAGGTGTGTGAGTGTGTAGCAAGCTAACTGACTGCCAAGGCACCTTGGTAGTTTTATATGAAGACATCAGCATGATGGTACCTGAACTTGTGTCCGAAGAAGTAGTTGAGGCCGCAAGGCACGATCTTCACGGGCACCTTGTACTTGTCAACGGCGCCCAAGGCCATCAGCGTCACACCGGCCTTGAGCGGCAGCAGCTCGGTCCTGTCGTGAGAGCCGCCCTCGGGGAAGATGCCAATGCTGTATGCACACACACACGTTATGAGTCATCTCGCATCACTACTACATCACGCGGCAGTCTGCAACGAACCAGTCGCCACGCCCGAGCGCGGACCACACGTGCTGATAGACATTGCTCTGGTCCACCTTCTTGTATATCTTGTAAGGCACCTGTTCGGTAACGGGCTGCTCGAGCGGTGACTTAAGGATGAGCTTCTCATCGGACACGATCTCCGTGATGAGGGCGGGCTCGATGCCCTTGACGCAGATCGAGTCGCCCACGACGAACTCGGTGGTGAACTTGGTTCCCTCCCCGATGACTTCGTTCTCGCTGCTGGTCACCACTCCACAACCCTGCACACCGTCGTCACAAGCAAGAGGTGAGCACAACGGGTCCCACCAGGGACACATGTGCGCGAGCGTGTGTGCGTGGGCATAGAGGGGCGACACGCACAGTCACGGCCACGTCCTGAGGACGCTCCACGGGAATCGAGCGGCAAGCGCGGGCGAGGTCGCCTATGAGAGGACGCCGCATGGACGCGGCAGCCACGAGGAAGCTCACCTGACGCACACAGTGCGCCATGAGCAGCGCACCGTCCTAACCACAACCACCAGATGAGAGGATTAGGCAGTTCTAGCACCCGAGGTGTGGCGCATTCTTGTGCACGCGTGCATTAAAAAAACACAAATCGATCTGTAAAATGGAGATCTTGGTCAGGGTGGCGCACCACGAACTGATTCTGATGGTTACCTGCGCATACAAGCAAGTGGCGTGTGCGTCAGCACATCATACGCAGAACGAATGCAAGAAAGCTAGCAGCAGCAGCGTGCTGGTCTGGCCGTACCGACAAAGATGATCGGGCCCTCGAGAGGAATCTTGTCCTGGCCCACGATCTCAATGTCATCGAAGAAGATGTACGTGATGGTCTTGAAGAACCAGACCATGAAGCGATACATCTTCTGGTTCGGTGTGTGGGCGGAACGGCACGGCCTCTCGGTGGCTCCTCTCTCAGCTGTGTGCGGGCGCTTTCTTTTCGCCCTCGTGGCCAGTAATGTTGCGCATTCCACCGCCGCCTAATTTGCACTCACGCTCGTGCCGAAGCGTGCGTGATCACTTTTGTCTCGACGTCCCTCTCACCATCACCACAGGTCCCGTCAACCACTGGGCCGTAGCAAGCGGCACACACGACAATGAGGACGAACGCGTGATGAAACGTGTGTTTGTGTGTGGACATTTACAATTGTAGGAGTTGAGCGCTCCGGCGACCCCATTCGTGGCTGATCATGATGCAGCAACAGCAGTCTGATTGTGGTGATGGTTGTCGCGTACGAAGCGCCAGGTCGTGCGTGAGTGCCGTGGCCTTTCGGCGTGCTCCTTGAGGGCGGTGGCGAGCCAGTCGATGGCCTCATAGAGGCCGTTGCCGGTGGTGCCGACCGTGCCTTGGACGTGCCACTTGGTCTTGCGCGCCACCCACTTGAGCTTGAGCTTGCGGGCGACCTCTTCGGGCGGCAATGCGTAGGGCATGTCCTGCTTGTTGGCGAGCACCAGCAACACTCCTCCGACGAGCTCCGGCCGTTCCATGAGCTCCCTCAGCTCCTCTTTGGCCTCGCGCAGTCGATCATGGTCGGCGCTGTCCACCACGAACACGAGCGCCTGCGTGTTCTTGAGGTAGTACTGCCAGAGCTGCCTCAGCTTCTTCTGGCCGCCTGATCAACATCAGCCACACCACAGCCACGAGCAAGGAGGATGAGGACGAGTCCACATTTCGGGTCATCGGCCGGATGGTGCCTTACCTACATCCCAGGTCAGCAAGGCCAGCTTGTTGTAGCAGATGGTCTCCACATTGAACCCCACTGTGGCACAGAGGAAGGGAGAGCAGCGAAGGGTGAGCACGCGACGCAGCGATGCACCTTGTGGTGGTGGCGGCGGCAAGAGGACGAGCAGTGCGAGAGCAAGAGAGAGAGAGAGAGAGCAAGAGAGAGAGCAAGACGTGGAGTACCGGTGGGGAGCGTCTTGACGTGATCACCAAACGCGAGACGGTACAGGATGGTGGTCTTGCCGCTGGCGTCAAGGCCCAGCATGACGATACGTCCCTTGGTGTCCCTCTTCCTGTGCCATATGTGTGAGAGCTTGCCCGAGGTCTTGGTCAGCGCTCCGCCCATGATCCTCTTCTAGTCTTGGATGACGCCAGTGCTGAGTGTTCGCAGAGTGGGTCCTTCGTCGATCGGTGAAGAAGAGAATGGCATGGTTGTGGCCAGGTAAGGCAACGGTGCTCAACCACTCACTTGCGAGACTGCGCGAGTGGCAGCACTGCCGCGATGGGGTTGGTGTGCGAGGGAAAGCCGACGTGGTTGCCTCTCGCCTTTCGACCTATTTTCTACCTTTTCTTTTTGCTTTTCTTTTTTTTTGACCGAAGTCTCGCGATCACCGCGGAGGAAGGGTGCTGCCTCTTCGTGAAGGGCTCTACGTGGTGGGATACGTGGTGGGATGTCCTGTTGGTACTTGTAGTATTAGTATATACACGGGTTGGGCAGGGGTCCGCCGATCAACTGGATGGCGAGTCGCTGTTTTTGTCAGTGTCGTCGTCGGCGTCGTTGTTCGGCGTCGCCTGGTGATCTTCTTCAACGTCTCGCTTTGTGTTCTCCTTCGCCTCCTCCTTTGCGTTGTCGTTCATCTCGTTGCTCTCCTCGCCATCATCACGCCCCTGCTGTCTCGTGCGTGGTTCCGTGTCGTCCACGGGCAATCGAGCCGCGACAGGCGACGCTCTCCGTGCGGATGCCGCCGGCAACGTGGCGCTGCGCGAGGGCGAGGCGGGGAACGTCTCCCTGACCGAGGACAGCGGAACGCCTCGGCTGCGTAGAGCCATCCGATTGCTCGGCACTCCGCGCACGCGCGAAGGACCGAGCACTGACTCGGGCGTGGGCGGTGGTGCCTTCTTCTTGGCATAGTCCTTGTAGCTCATCCGCTGCATGGTGGCAAACGCCCGCCTCGCTGCTGGCTTTGGTGCTGCGTCCTGCTGTTCCCCTTCTGGCTTCTCCTCCACCCTCTCTTCAGTCTTCTCTTCCGTCTTCTCCTCGCTTGTCATCTCGACTTGGGCGTCTCCTCCTACCGAGCTAAGAGTCTCGCTCACCGCAGGCTGGGCTTCCTCTTTCTCCTCTGCAACGGCCACCACCTCTTCGTTTGCCTTTCTCCGTTCCTCGCTCTTCTCTGTGCTTACCATCTGCTGTTCATCGTTTTCCTTCTCCTCTTCGTTCTTTGTCTCCTCGATCGGCGTGCCTTCCTTGCATTCCTCACTTTCGCTGCCCGGCGTAGCGCTCTCGTCGATGCGAGCTTCGCCAGCAGCCTGAGCATCCTTCTGCACGTCCTCTCGCTCAGCGTCAGCCTTACGCTTCTCCTCCAGCGGCGTTTGTTCTTCGGTCGTGACAGCGGCTGCTGGCAGTGGCGTGATGGTGGTGAGGTGAGTGCCCAGGCTGGATCGTGGTGATTCGCCAGAGAGGCGGGGACTGGCGCGCGGGGAGCGAGGCGAGCTAAGTGTAGTGAGTGGCCGCATTCGCGATAGGGATGGTGAAGGCGGACACGGCTTGTGGTAGGCGAGAGGTGAATCGCACTCGTCGATAGTAGCATCTTCGGCCACGAGTGGAGCCTTAGTGACGGTAAGGCGGTGATCAAGGCTCTCTCCATGGCTATCAGCTTTCCTGGCTCGCTCGGCCTTCTCGCTGGCCAGCAGCGGGCGGCGTTCCCCGGAGTCCTCGTCCTCGTCCTCTTCGGCTAGAACGGGGGTAGCCTCTCGTCGGCTGTGCTCGGCCGCATTGATGGTGGCTAGCGGGTGGCTGACCGTCCTCATGTTTCGCTTGCGCCCAAAGAAGGCCAGGAACAGAGTGCCAACCACGATGACGAAGGCGCAGGAAACGACAGCGCTGCCCCAGCCGACGAAGGGAGTGTGGATGCGTAGGTAGCCGCCCTTTTGTCTCTGTCCGCCGATGAAGCTATCGCATTCGTTGGTCGAGCAGTGATTGGTCGAGTCCTGTGCGAAGCAGCTGGGCAGCTGCAAGAAGAGGGTGAAGGCGAAAAGAAGCGCGACGAAGCAGAGCGTGACGGCGAGTCCGAAGACCCACTTCCATTTCCGCTTGTTGATGCCCGACTCCGCCAGGACGAAGGGTGAGGAGACGCGGTAGGCCGGGAGCAGGATGAGGCAGAGCACGCAGCCGGTGAGAACGACGGCAAGGGTGAGCGACGTGACGGCAAGCACCAGCGTGGTCATGAAGAGCGTGCGGGTCTGCGGCATGATCACGTCGCTCCACGAGAGCGTCGTCGTGCTGTCGTGCACGGCGCCAGTGTGCCCCTTGACGACTCGCAACAGTCCCGTCCATTCTGCGACACAGCTCAATGGTAAGTACATGCGGTCAGGCAGCAGGTGCCGTGCAAGAATTAGAGCTCGAGGGCGTACCATAGTAGGTGGAGACCGTGGCGTCGGGGGTCTCGTCGTAGACTAAATACCAAGGAGAAGCGAGGGCGCCCACGGCGAACAGAACAGCCAGCAGAGCGAAGAATAGGAGAAGCCAGCCCTTGACCTTGGAGCCGCAACACGCGCAGCAGCGACACGAGCACTCGGCGGTACCCTCTCCGTATTCAATCAAGGAATCAGACCTCGTGGCCGACATGGTCTCCCGCGAGGAACTGAAACGGCGAAGCTCGAGGGATCAGAATTGAAAATCGTGTGCGGGGGGGGACCTTCCCCGGTTCCCATTTTCCAGCAAGCGGCCATAGAATGAAGGAGAGAGAACGTACGTTGCGCGGCTTGACAAACAGTGGTCTCTCTGGCGCTTAGAGAGACGTCGTCGCCGACATCCACCAAAATCTAACTTTATCCAAAATCTGAATCCGTGCAGGTTCGTGCCCGCCCCCAACGGTTCTGTCCGCATAAAAGGATCCAGCCTGGTGATGCTTTTCTGTCGACCAGCTGCACCCCTTCGGTGAGGAAGGGAAGAAACTCCACACCCACACACATACGGACGGTTGTAACGGGACCACGGGCCAGGTGGTATCGATCGAAGATCATGACGGAGAAGGGATGGAAGAGCTTCAGCGCCGAAGCAGTGGGTACTGTGTGCCTGCCCCGTCGCCTGTGTGGTGTGGCTGCACTGTTTGACTTACTCGCAAACCGCACGTACCAAAGCCATCTGCGACTCCGTTGATGTGGACTCGGTGGCTCGGTTCATGCTCAAGTTCTCGGTGGGGGACGTGATTCATGTGGTGGAGGCCATGGACGGKTGGTACAAGGCGGTCCAYTTTGACACGAAAGAGACKGGKCTCTTCCCCGCATCGTTCTTTCGCACCAAGCCCAGCGAGGAGGGCAAGGACCCCGTCATGCGCGAGCTTCACAACGTGTTCCGCGAGTGGGGCGACCTGCTCAAGAAGCTCTACCTGGTACGGTGTGAGGTGCTCGCGTTGGTTGTTTGGTGGCATCAGCGGCAGCTCACCACGACCTCACCTGTGACCAGAGCCGCAAGTACCAAGAGTTCAACGTCCTCTCGGAGCGTCTCAAGACCCTCTTCTCGTGGAACAAAGCACTCGCCTCGCCACACACTCCTCCTGTACGCCCCATCCGCCCAGGCGTTCCCAGGTTCTGCATTGGCATGCGAGCTGACCTGTGCTATTACAGGACGCGTTAGCCAAGATGAAGTCCAAGGTGATGGCCAGCATCGAGGAGGGACGCCAGTTGATGGGGCTTGACCTGTTCGTGCGCACTGCCGCCGGGGAAGTCGCAACCGAGAAGAACTGCAGCATCATCGAGCTCTACCGTAAGGTGTGTGTGCGCTTCAGCCTGTGCTGTTTGTGGAAGTGCTGACGCCTTGGTACATATGATCAGCACCAAGAGCTCGATCGACGCGTGCTGTCCAGCGTCGTGCCGAGGCTGCTCAAGAAGGAGAGTCGCTTTTCGCAAGGAGGATCGCTCGTCGATCAGGACATTGAGTTCATGCTCCCGCTTCATCACATCATGCTCCAGATGGTGGTGTTCCAATGCAAGGTACCCCGCGCTCCGCTTTAGCTGCATTTGACAACAAGCACTTCGCCTTCATAGACATGCGTATCGCACGCTCACTCACACAACTCTCGCCTTGCCACAGGTCAGCGAACCTACAGAGCTTCGATTTTCGGTCTACAATGCACACACCAAGACGTTCATCTCGGAAGAGTACCCCGTCATGTTGACCGTTCATGGAATGCCGGCCGAGATTGGCAGGATCAACAACCTCAAGACCGTCTTCACGGTACCTCTCCATTCAGTATCGAGCCTGCCTGATGACGTTGTTGGCTACAGCTCTCTACTCTATCCCTAACACACTGGATCACAGGACATTGACGACAAGGAGTTGGCCGAAGGCAAGCTGCATCTGGTGTGCTATCTGATTCGTATGGGACAGATGCACGTGGATAAGGTCAGCAAGGGCACCAACAAGTTCAGAAGGCCATACGCCTGTGCAGTGATGAAGCTCACAGCCGCTCGCATACTCGATGAAGCCTCCAGAGGCTTGGTCAAACTCAAGTACGTCACACGTCTTTCTCGCTCCATGCTCGATTACAGTGCGGCATGTGAGTCTTACTCTTGTCTGCTTGCACTTTTCATCAGCTTGAAGGACTTGAACGAGGTCTACGGCTCGAAAGACCCAACGGGTAAGCTGGTCGAGCAGAGGATGGTGATCTACAACACGCCACAGGAAAGCAGCTTCCCCGACATACATGAACGTGCGTTCCACCCTGTTGTCGTCCTTCAGACTGTCACATCGATGATAGCTCATGTCGGGCTTGGCTTTCGCTTTCAGTGATCATGAGAAACTCGAACAGTGTGATGGAGGTGCCACGATCGCTGGGTATCACGATCGGCCTTAAGTTGCTGTTGGGCGAATACCCCAGCCTGCTTCAGCGAGTGCCTCACCTCCAGGAGATCAGTACGTACACACTGTCGTGATGTCGTTCGTGTCTGACCTTGCCACCGTGCAGCCGTTTCGCAGCGTATGAGCGTACAGCCTGCACACCACAGGAACGACTTCTACCTCACAATCGACTCGGGCGAGCTCACGCAGGACCGCAAGCGCGCGGCCAAGAACGTGGAAGTCACCATCACGGTTCGTGACACCAAAGGCAACGACGTTCAGGTACCGCACGACGCTTGCCACGCGTGACACTCTCCTGTCAGCTAGTCCTGCTAACACGTCTCTTCCGCGCGCGTGGTTAGGGCGTATTGATACCGGGGGCGGGGGAGGCTCCCGTGGGGGAGTGGAAGAGCGTAGTCTACTACCACAACAACACACCGAGATGGAACGAAACGTTGAAGCTGGACATACCTCCGCACAAGTTCCGCGATTACCATCTCTACTTCAGTACGCAACTGCCTCCGCTTCCTTGCGTGACCTTCACTCCTATCTTTGTTATGACGATCATCACACAACCACCAACGCTTCTCTGCTCGTCTTCCAGCGCTGCGACACTGCACAACGAGCGGCAAGTCCAATGCGCAGAAGGTGGGAGGGGCGTACACGTTCCTGCGACTCACCGACTTTGCGGGCTCGATCCACAGAGACGGCCAGCACAGCCTCAACACCTACAAACCACAAAAGGCCGACGATCTCGCCTACTACCTGCGCGGTACGCACCTACGGTGCTCCCTGCCCAGGAGCGCGGTGGGTAGCCATGTGAGGGGAGATCGACGATTCCCTTGTTCACCTCACCGTTGGCTGTGTGTGTCGCACAGACCCTCAGAAGGTCGTGCAGCGAAAGGGCGAGTTCCTGAAGATCCGCACGTTGCTGTGTTCGACTTACTTGACTCAGCACCGTACGTCATCCTCCTTCTCCTGTTCCCGCTGCCTTTTTTCCTCACTCCTGCGGTGCTGACGTACAACGGTTGGTTGGTTGCTCTCGACCCTCATCGGCAGCTGGGCTGATGGACCTATTGAACTGGAAAACGCACAACCGCAATGAGCTACCTGAGATCCTCAAGCGTATCACCTTCGTCGAGCGACCGGAGATGATGAAGGTAACCGTCACGCGCAGTGCAACGCAATTTGACATGGAGTCGAGGTGACCCAACCCTTAATGCGTGTCGCGTGTGTATGTGCTGCGTTGACAGTTCTTGCGCCCCACGATCGAGGCCATGTTTCACATGTTCCACGCTCATGCCGACGACGAGAATCTTCACACGCTGGTGTACGACGCACTCATTTGCGTGCTGGGGATGTTCGCCGAGGATCGAATGCTCCTCTTTGTGAACTTCCCACCGACAATCAACACGATGATCCAGAGCTATGAGCAATACGTACGCGTCAGATCCTGATTAACTTGCCCTGCAACATTCATCAGACTAGCTCTGATCCTTCTGCGTGTCATAGGATCCCGCTACAGCTGCGCCGGAGGAGAAGGAGCGGGTCGAGGTCTTCGCACACGTGCACCTCTACCTCGTCCCTTGCGTCCAGCGCTCTATCAAGAAGAGCGAACAACCGGGATTCAACATCACACCCACACTAAAGGTTCGAGGGATAGTGTCAGGCGAGCGTGATAACTGGTTGCGCGATGCTGACGTTGACGCTGCTCTGGTCATCGCATCAGGCGCTGGAGTACACAATGAAGTTCATCATCGTGTCTCGAATGCTGCACACCAAGCACTTTGTGGTCAAGGACGACACGTTCAAGCTCGACATGATGAGCTTCTTCGACAGCTTCACCGGGCTCATGAAGTGCAACTCGCCTCACCTCATCGGAGCACAGACGCTCGCTCTCAAAGTGCGTCATCCTCGCTGCGAGTCACTCGCAGTGTACCATGGCGCTAGGCCTCACCAAACATCCGCGTCTCGTGTTGCAGAACGTGGTGCTATGGTTTCAGGGTCTGCTGTTGCTGTTCTCGGAGATGGAGATGGCCAGCGTCGTGCTCATGATCATCAAGACGCTATCGCACAGCGACAAGAAGCAACTCAACCAAGCCAGGCTCGCCGTTCTCAAGGAGATCGTCAGCTCGCAGTTCTTCACTGGACATCGTACGCCGCGTCGTTCTGCACACAGGCGTCTCTTTGTGCGTGTGACTCACTTGTGTGGCACCGCACCAGATGCCCGGTACATCCTCATACCAGCGGTGATGGAGCAACTGCATCTCTTTATGGCGAGCAGCAAGAGCGCCAACGAGGTGATAAACATCGTGTGCTGGATAATCGACGTCATCGACGGCGTCGAGGTAGCCTCTTACCTCCACTACATCCCCTTCCTTTCTGTGCTCATGCTCATGCGATCTGACGCGTCATGTGTGTTTGTAGTATGTGGATGTGATCAAGCACCTGCTGGCGCTTCTGGAGGATCTGCTGAGCGTGTATGAATCGGTCGAGAAGGAGAACCTCAAGATGAACGCTGCGGTCTGCGTGCTGGCGATCTTCCATCTCGTGGACCAGACTGCATTCAACGCCTACCTCGATAGCATGACCCCGCACAGCAGGGAGGTACAACGCTTCTTCCTCTCTGTGTTGTTGTTGTGGCTGAGCAAGCGGGCTAATGGGGGTCGTACGACCATCAGACATTGCTTGAGAGGGTAGTCACCGCGCTGAACCAGCTGATCGTGCACCCAAACGTCATCCCGTTCACGTGGTTCGGCGTCACCATGTTCCAGTATGCAACTACCTCCAAGTTCATCGCCATGGCCTGCGAGCGTCTCAGGGTTCCTCAGGTACCTTACATTAGATACCTTGATACAACTGGACACCTTGGTAGTTCAACGCGAGTTGGCTGACCACGCGGGTCTCTCTCTTGTGCGTGATATAGCACGCGGAGGGAACCCAAGCGCGAAGCCAGCTCACGATTGTGTCCAGGCGTCGCACAAGAAGAACCGTCAATGTCTCGCGGAGCGTGACTCAAGTGGCCGCTCAGCCTGCCATCGGTACGCGCGCTCCTCAACAGCTCCAGCTGGCTTGTCGCCCACTGCTCACAAGAAGCCGCCCGCAGCCGCCTGCAACAACAGATTCGACGAGGTGGAACCCGAGTTCGTGCCGTGGGTGAAGCTGTTCCAGCTGATGATCGCCTTCGTGACGTCCCGCGTGGTCGAGGTGGAGAAGTACTCCGTAGCCAAGGCCCAGATCGTGCGAGAGGGGCACGTCTCTCTTCTTATGCACATACACTTGTGGCGCAATGCAGAGTGGAGCTTTCTGATCTCTGCGACGTCGTCGTTCACGTAGGCACGGAGACTTGAGGCCAGTGGTGTGCAACTACTTGCGCGAGACGTGGGCTGCTCTAGGCCAACATCAGATCCACGTCATCCCCGCTCTCGTAGGCCCAGTCCTTGAGCTTCTAACGGTTCTCTGCTCCTTGCAATGCCTTGTGCTCAAGATCAAGATCACCCTGACACTCTGCTGTTGCTCATTGCTTCACACAGGTGGCGAACAAGGAGCTCAACGAAACGGGCATGAACCTCTACTTCAGCATGCTCCAGCGCGAGTTTGAGCACTACAAGTCGTTCAAGCGGGTCGAGAGACAAACGATCGGCTCGCTTGACAAGATCGTGAACGAGTACGACGAGCAGTACCAACAGAACGTGCTGCAGGTCTTCCTCTCCTCGCTCCGGCAGCACTTCCATACTGCGCCGGAGATGATGGACGTCGCCGACAAGTTCATGGCCGACATGAAGACGGTACGACAGCCACAGTGTCGCATCTTCCATCACGGCTGACCCGTGGCTAACCGCATGACCACCTGCAGCTGATCAGTCTCTTCACGTCCCTGCGCACGCTGCCGCTTGGACCCGAGTACGACGACGAAAGGACGCTTGCTACATTGAAGCTCATGGAGTACCTCTACTCCACTGGCCGCATGGAGCAGTACAGCGAGTACGTGTCACGCCCGCACGCTGGTTGGATCGGAGTCAAATCCGTAAGCCCCTGGACACTCAACGCGTGTTTCATCTGTAGATACGCGTATCAGCTGCACGAGCGATACATGAGCGTGAACAACTTCATCGAAGCCGGCTTCACGTTGCTGCTCCAGACCCAACTGTTGGACTGGTCCGACACCATCGTCCCAGCCGTCCCTTTCCGCAACCTTCTCCGGGAGACCGCCTACGAGCGAAAAGTGCGACCACCTTGTCGTTTGCGATCAGCCCCAAGTGAAGAGGTTAACCTGTCTGTGCTTTCTCTCTCTTTCTTTCTCTTCTCTTGATCCATGCAGGAGGCGCTCTACAAGGAGGCCATTGATCTCTTCTCACGCGGCAAGTACTGGGAGAAGGCCATCGAGCTCCTTGAGGAGTTGCGCCATCAGTATCAGCACGTGACCTGCGAGTTCGTGCTGCTGGCCAACATCCTGGTGCGCGCTTCCTCTACAGTCGTCTCTCTTTCTTTCAGCTCTCCGCTGACGTGACTGCGTCACATACAATGCAGCAATCGGAGGCAGACTTATATCGGTTGATTGTGACGGGAGAGCGTTTCTATGCGGAGTACTTCCACGTTGGATACTACGGCATGGGCTTCCCTCCTGACATGCAGGTATGGCTGACCGCTCTATCCCACTCAGCCAACGCTTCCTTCCGTGCAATTGTGAGTGAGAGAGCCCGAGATCTAATCCGCTCGCGTACGCACCTTCCTGACCGAGAACAGAACCAACAGTTCGTGCATCGAGGGGTCGAGTTCCAGCGTCGGGACGCGTTTGAGGTGCTGATCTCCAAGCGGTGGCCGAATGCGGTGATCATGAACACCACCGAACCGCCGGGGGCCGAGATCAGGAACTCCCCAGGCCAGCGTACGTTGCCGGCCTTGTATGTCTACATGCTAGGTGTACATGCCCTGTTGAGCGAGCACCTCACTCACGAACGCTCACGTGATCGTAGACCTGCAAATCTTTGCGATCAAGATGGCGTCAGCAGAAGAGGCGCGAGGAGAGCGTACGCGCCTGCAGATCGCACAGAGCAACACCCGCCGCTACAAGTCATACGAGAGCGTCGGCGCCTTCCTCTACGCCCGCCCCGAGGACCGACGAAAGAGCAAGCACGACAACGAGTTTGCGGTACACTCCCCCCTCAGTCGTGGAATCATCGGAGCGTTACAGCCACTCACACGCACGTGTGGCGATGATGTAGAACCTGTGGATCGTGAACTACTACTTCACCACGGAGGAGGCCTTCCCGAGCATGGTGCGGAGGTCCAAGATTGTGGCGCAGGCCACCTCCGAGCTGTCGCCCATCGACAACGCCATCATCAACATCGTCGACAAGAACATAGAGCTGGAGAAGATGATCGAGACCTTCTCCATGCCCGACACTACGCCCAACGTGTCGCCCTTCACCATGGTCCTCAAGGGTACCACCCTCTCCTTGCGCCACAGCTTCCTCCGCGCGCACTCACCGACGCTCTACCTTGGACGCGTGTGTGCCGTGTGCTGAAGGCGTGATCGACGCTGCTGTCAACGGCGGCGTCGCGAGGTACGAGGACGCGTTCCTCCACTCCCGGTATGTGGACGAACACCCGCAGCACAAGGATAAGGTCGACCTCCTCCGCCAAGTGCTCGAGCGTCAGGTGGCCGTGCTGGACACCGGACTCAAGGTGCATCAGATGGTCGTTCCGCCGGAGATGGCCGACCTCCAGAGCCAGCTCGAGAGTGCGTCATCATTCCCGAGCTCACTCGGTTTGCCTCGCGCTAGCTCACCTCACACGTCTCTTGATGGCAGTCGGGTTGATGAAGCTCAAGATCCGAAGCCTCAACCAGATCCACATGCTGTGCTTGGAGAACGATGCCTTGGCCAGCAGCAACGCCACGTCTGTGACCACCTCTGGCCAGACGTGGTCCTCTCAGACGAGGCTCCCTGCTCCACACACCTCCGTCACCGCCACGTCGCCGCGCCTGGGTGCAATGCGTGGTGCACCACCGCCGGTGGTCGTATCCCCGAGCAAGCCTGGTCTGCTTGGCCTCGAGAAGTCGCTGCATTGAGTTGTTGGGTGTGTTGCTCCTTATCAACATCGTCTTCTCTCGTTTCCTTCTCTCCTCTTTCTTTGTTACGTCCTCCGTATGTACATCCACTTCGGGCGGAAGCGAGGGACAATCAAGGAAGCTTAGCGTCCTCCATTGCCCACAGGCACGCTGTTGCTGCTGCCGTCGTTCTGTTGCTTCCTGGTCTCCTCGTCGTTTTCGTGCTGTTGCTTCTCGACCTCCTTGCCCTTGCCGTCCTCCTCCTGATGTTCATCGTCCACGATGCTGAACTTGATGGTGAATGTCTCCTGCTGCTGGCCCGAATCCGGATCGCCACCAGCGTCCCCGGTTGTCGGTGCGCGAGCTCCTTCCATAGTCTTCAACTCCACCTCCTTGCTCGCGCTTGGTTCGTCGCTCTTCTTGGCCGTCGTTGCCAGCACCACCGACTCCTTCACTCGATGGAGCCAGCCCGACGTCGACGTCGACCAGCTGCTCTGAGCACTGCCGTTACCGGTCTCTACCGGCGCATCGCTCGTCGGCTCGGGCGACCCCGCCCGACCGAACCACCTCTTCTTGGTCTCTCCCACAGCAGTCGCGGCGGCGGGCGACGCCCCTGGCGCAGTTGCAGTTTCGTTCTTAGCGAGCGCTCCTTTGACCCGAGTCAGCCATCCCGATGTAGCCGTTGGCGTCGGCGTCGGCGTTGGCGTCGGCGTTGGCGTCGGTGCCGTGGCCATCGGAGCGAGAGCGGGAGTGGTTATGACCTCCTCGTAAGGAGCACGCTCGCTGGTGGGCGGTGATGTCTTGAGCGTCAGTGCCTGCTTCCACTGGCTCCACAACCCCTTGTCGCTCTTCGCGGTGCTCTCGCCGTCCTCTGCTCCTGCTGCTCTCTCGTTGGGTTTGTCCGAGGCCTTGGCCTTGTCGAGCATGGCCTTAAACTTGTCGAGCATCCCAACAACCTCGCGTTCTTCCTCAACATCCTCGCCGCTGACTTCCGTGGCCTGCTCCGCTTTCCTCTCACGCTCCTCGGCCATCCGCTTCTTCCTCCCCTCGAGGAAGCTGGTGAAGCCTTTCATCGCCGACTGCAGTGAATACTGCTGCGCGTCCTGCTATGCTCATACAAACGGTGAGGAGTGCGTGAGTCTGCAAGAACTTCATATTCTAAACCGTGGCTCAGCTCACCTGTTCGTCGTCCTCCTGAGTCGGAAGATTGGTGGTGCTCCTTCGTCCAACAAACGCCAAATCGGGAGCGAAGCTGCAGACGTGCCGCACGGTGAGCGCAACTCGATCGGCGATGACAAGGGTGTAGAAACGTACCTGTTTCTGATCTCCTTGAGGAGCATGACCTTGGTGAAGTGCACGTATTCACCCATTATCGGCGTGAGCCTGCGTGCCAAGGTAAGGTTAGTGAGGGCCGAAGAGAGGAGCTATGACAACTCGCACCATCCTTTCCAACTGATGTCGGACACGAAGGTAACGATGGACGCGCCCGCGAGGCCTGAGGATTGGGCCAGGGGCGAGCGGAACGCCGAGGACGGAAAGATGGAGCTCATGGGTTCGACCAAGAAGCCACAACCATTGGTTTCCATGCGTATCACGTTGGGCTCAGGCTCCAACTTGTCGTAGTCGACACTCCTGCACAAGGCACCACGTGAAGAGTGAGTGAGCGAACAGTTAGTTCAGAGGTGGTCAAAGAGGGAAGTAGACAGACAGATGCACTTACCTGAGATAGAGAACGTAAGAGTCGCGCTCCTGTATGCCCCACGACTTGAACACCACCATATCGCGCTCCTTCTCGGCTGACAGCGCAAACGCAGAGGTGAGCCAGCAGTACAACATATGCCAATGAAGCTGGGGCCTCTACCTCGTTTCGACATGTTGACGGCTTGAGCGAAAGAGGAGATGGAGGGGAAGAACTTCCTGACGTGCATGTGCACGATCTCGTTCTTCTGGTCGAGCCTGTCCAGAACTTGAACCTTACTGAGCGTTCGGTCCCACTTTGGCCACCTGTCCGCTTTGTTGATCGTGTCGAACACGCTCTTGGCCGTAGCGTCTGAACGTGACATACAATGCGATGAGATAAGGTACTCTCCCGCTACTTGCATCATAAGGAGCGCACCTATGACAACAACGCCCTTGTAGATGCCGTGCTTGCCACCGGGACCCTCAATCTCCTTCCGATAGAAGGTGACGCCTGCCTCTTCCTGTAGGAAGAGTAATGTCAACGCGGTGCTGATGTGAGGAGATGAGCCCTTACGTACGTCAACATAGCGCCATCCGTCGTCCTCCGTACCGCGGGCCATTGTCTGCAGCCAGTTGAACGCAGACTCGGGGTGTGTGTATTGCTCCTGCGCGACACGGCAAAAGAGGATGAGCGCCACAGTGGAGAGCGAAGAGACATGATGACCGGGTGCGTACTGGCATGGAGCGCAGGCCGGGCCACTCGATAAGCGACTCGCCATTCTCAGCACCAGATGCCTGTGCCGCGTGTTAGTAGACGCAGAGACAATGTGTCATTGCGCGACCTGATTTACCTCTTGAAGGTTGAGTTGAATTGTGTCGCCTTCGGCGCCGGTGCTGAACATCGGAGCGTTCTCGGAGAACGCGAGAGCAGCGTCTTCCCCGTCGCTCTTCATCGACAAAGTGTTATCAGCTGACGCGTCGGCGTCGGTGCGTATGATCTTGTCGATCCACTCGTCGGCATGATCGGTGCTCCTGGGCGACATTGTGTCGTCGGTGTCGAGGTCCACCTCGTCGATGGCGTCCTCTTCATCGGAATTGTCGGGGCCCAGCACAGCGATCTCTTCTTCATCGGGCGCGTCTTTGCGTGGTTCCTCGAGCTCCTGGTTATCCAGGCGGTCTGCCAAGAGAAGAACTTGTTAGCGGTCCATTCAATTTCCTCGCCTGGCGATGATGGGTAGAGTGGGAAGAGCGTACTGAGGTCTACATGCACGGACCCGATGCGAGGCAAGTGGAAGTGCTTCCCGTGCGCCAAGTCTGCAAGCGCGACGTCGCTAGAGGTGAGCACGATCGAGACGCCACTAAACACGTCACACAGCACCACAAGCAAGCGTCTCTGGCGCACCCGAGAAGTATTTGACGGCGAGTATGCGAAAGTCACGGCCTTCCATCCTCTCTGCGAGGGGCATGAGATGCTCCTCGATCCATCCCTGTGCGCGCGCGCGTGTGTGAGCACGTCTGAAGTCAGCAGGTGTGGGCGTGGTGATAACGATTGACGATACCCAGTCATGCAGGATCTCTTGCAGGTCGAATGTCGAGGCGACTTGATAGTACGGCGACGTGGAGACAATGATGCGGTACCCATCGGCTCTGGTAACCAGCAAGAAAGTGAGCGGTGGGGTCGAGGGGAGGCTTCCAACGAGCACACATCACCGGCCGGTGTGAGGAAGAGGAGCTTACCCGCTGGCAGGGCCTATCATGCTCCTCATCAATTGGAGCGAGGAGCCCAGCGCTGTTTCCGCGGCTCTATGGGGGAGCGTGGCGCACGTGCGGGAGCAGCACAACACCAAGAGAGCGCGTGAGTGTGGGTTTCACGCAAGCGTAGCAACTGGATCCAGCGAGCGAGGGAAGGAGAGGCAGCCCGGGCGCGTACCGGTGTCGCTGCAGAATGAAAAACCGGTTCCGCTTGATGTCGAGCCAAAGGCCTTGGACGTTGATGGACTTGGAGGGCTCGACGAACACCATGGTGGCGGATGGGTGGGAGAGAAGCGACGACGGGGGTAGCAGCTGTGGAATCGATCGGTGTGTGGTTGGGGTCGAAGCCGAGCAGGGGCGTCTCAAAAAATCTCTCACGAAGGGTTACTCTGTGTAAATCTCTCTTGTGGCTATTTGGATGGAAATCTCTGTTGCGCGGAGGTGAGAGGGTTGACACCGGTGGCGAAGGTGTCGCCAGAGCGCGCGAGAGGGCGAGGAAGCAACCGCCGAAGTTCACGCGAGAGGGTAGGCCACACGACCCACGAGACGGGAAATTGGTCGAGAAAATCATCAACAGGAAAATGAAAAGAAAATATTTTTCTCTTTACGCGGAGGACCTACTCTTCTTCGTGCTCTTCTTGTCCTTCTTCGACGTCTCCTTGTCGCTCTTCTGCTTCTTGCTCTTCTTTTTCTTCTTCTCGCTATCCTTCTTCTTCGACTTGCCTTCGTCCTCCTCTTGCTTCCTCTTCTTGCTCCTCTTCTTCTTGTCCTTCTTCTTGTTCTTCTTTGATGACGTCTCCTCCTCTTCCTTGTCCTCTTCGGCTTCTTCCGTCCTCTTTCTCTTCTTGTCCTTCGGCGTTGTTGATGTCTTCACGCTTTCTTGAACTGCCGGCGCCTGCGTTGTTGAAGCGTCGTCGCTCCCTCCTGCTCGCTTCCTCGCCATCTCAGCTGTTGGTTGTGAGCATCGAGTCAGCCATCAGTCTTGAACATGCACCACAATAGAACGATGATCGTATGGTTGCGCCGTACCCATCTTCAGCTTGAAGTAGTCCTGCAGGCTCACGGCACTGGTCGTGGTGGTGACTCCAGAGACCATGTCGGTTTCCTTGTCCTCCTCCTCTTCGCCCTTCTTGTCTGTGGCCTTATCCTCCTCCAATTCCTTCATACAGCAGCAGCGGGTTAGCATGCTGTCGCGTGATCAAGCGTGCGTGAGAGCGTGACAGGTGGTACCTCGCTTTCGCTGCCCACGTCCTGAGCCTTGGCTTCCTCCTTGATGGCTTCTACGGGCGCCGCAGCGACACCGTACGGGACACCACCGAAGATGGCGCTCTTGTCCTCGGAGGAGTAGTTGGCCAAGTCCTTGGCTCGGAGCATGCGAGAGTACCTGTGGTGGTTTCGTGTGAGAGTTTTGTGGTTGCGAGCTGTCAGCAAGTGCACGCCTGTACGTACAGCACTTTCCTAGGCCGACCCACGACTCCCTTGGGCTTTTCTTTCTCCTCTGTTGTGGCCAATATGAAAATCGCATCGAGATGTCGTGAGCACAGAAATTAATAATCATAAAGCTGAAATTTCAAGCGGCCAAGTCGTGATTTTGGGTACCGGCGGTTTCGGGCTTGGCCGAGCCGTACGAAGCGTTGAGATTGGCGAGGATGGATTCGTACGCAACCGAGGTCTCGAGCCAATTTTTGTTATGTGTCACGGTTTCGGTGCCGATTCCCTGATTATCGAGCTTCTTCTTTACCTTGATGTGCTCCGTTGTTCCGTCTTCTTTAGCACCCAAGCCCTTGCCTTCTTTCCACCCCATCTTCTCCAGCATCTGGAATCTATGTAGTGAAAAACGAATGAGATGAAATTTTAGGCCAGTTGGCTGATGTGGTGAGAAACACGAACCCGAATCGCCCCTTGTCAGAGGACCACGCAAGATTCCTGTCATCACACGGACGCTGTTCCTTCCTCGGCATCTTGTCTAGAGCGTCGTGTGATGTGTGTAGCGCCAGCAATAAACAACCCAGCGAGGAGTTTTCTGCACCCCAACCCAAATTTCTTTTCCCTCTGACTTTCTTTTCTTCTCTCAATACGTTTCCTCCTCCACATCCATGCACGGCCATCTGAAAGGGTCGGTCTGGGCGGGCAGCTTCGCTTTGGGCAACTGCGCGTTGGGGTGCAGGATCTGAACGCGCTTCCTCTTCCTTCCATGGCCGAACTGAGATGGAATTGCACAAAATTGAGTGTTCCGAACGGCTGAGATCCTCATGCTCGTTCCGCGCACATTCGAGAAGAGCTGGGCATGTACCTGGCTCGGAGGTGCTCGAGCTCTCGGCTTGTCGAACTTCATGGGTATCCCTGCCCATGCCAACCTGCAGAATGTGAGATGGAGACATCAGCTTTGTTGCCTTCGCTTGCGCGGTTAGTGGGGCGTTTTGTACTCAAACACCAAGTAACCAGGGAAGCCTGCGAGGGAAAAGCACTGGTTAGCTCGAGCTGGCCAGGCAAGCGAGGCGGCAATGCACATCATACCGGTGGCAACGATGGCGTCTTCCCGCTCGGTCGGTACATCTTGCTCGCGCAGCCTCTTTCGTGGCGGGCTCGCCGAACCCTTCGCCTCGTGCGCAACCGGACCGCTGAGACCGGACAGAGACCGCTTGCGACGTGCATTGTCCTCGAGGATGGAGGACCGGAGCTCTTTGTGAGGCGCCGTCGCTTCGGGCACTAGGGCGTGGCTGCTGTAGGTAGAGCTCTCCTCCTCGATGATGGAGGGCTGGAGCTCTTTGTGCGAGGTCGCTTCGGGCGCAAGGTCGTAACTGCTGAAGGTAGAGCACTCCTCCTTCTCCCTCTCCTTCTCCTTCTCCTCCTCCGTACCCTTGCACTCCCTGTTGCTCTGCCTGAGCTGCAGCAAAAGGCGCTGCCACGCATTGCGTTCCTCAACTCCTCCCGGGCTTGATACCGATGGCCGATCGTCTGACCGTGTGCGCAGCGAATGCAGAATCCTGTTAGCACACACAGATCTAGTACTTGATGGGAGGAGAGTTGTTGGTGCTACCTGCTTCTCGAGGCTCGCTCGCAATCGGAGTGGTCTGGTGCACCTCCGCGCGAAGCCACACATCACAGGAGCTGGCTGTGGGCACCAAGCTCTCACTTGGTATGTTCTCCACGCTCGCTACTCGCACCTCGCTCTTTTCCTCCTCGCATTGCGTGTCGTCTGCGTCTTCGCCTGGTACTGTCGTCTTGCTCAGCTCTATCAGCAAGTCGATGGGCTTGTTTGCAATCGCTTCTTCTCGCGTCTCTTCGACGTTCGTCTGATCGATGTTAAGATTATCTTCCTCCCCCTCCTCGCTTCGCTGCTCACTCTTCTCGTCTTCCTCGCTGAGCTTCCGTTCCTTCTCCCTCGCTTCCTCGTCTGTTCCAATCTCTTCGTTGTGGCGTCCGGTCTCGTGCCCGTTCGGTCCGTTACCTTCTATACCTCCTCGATATCCTTCGTCCTCCTTGCCTCTCTTTCCCTCGATCGGTTCTGCGTCTTTGATGCCTTCCGCATCGCTGGCCGTCTCGGATACCATTACCGCTATCATGTTAGGCGACTCCTTGCTCACAGCCGTCTTTGCTTCGTCTGGTGCAGGCTCGGCTAGGCTCATCCCATCGGCACTATTGTCAGGGATTGCGCCCTGGTCCTCGTTGACGTTGCTGCGACCTCTCGGCTGTTCAGCGGGTGCGTTCTCGATCTCCGAAACACTCGCTTCGTGGACCGCGAGGTGAACCTTCTCGTAGTGGATCTCTTCGTCTCGATGCTGAGTGCTTACGAACTGAGCGGACACTCCGATCTCGAAGTTCGAGTCGTTTATCGATCCGCCCCCGCTCTCTGGCTCGTCATCCCTCGCTGTCACGTCCTGCATCGACTCAACTGCGGGCTCGCTGCTCTTTGCTTCACCCTCTACCGATCGATCTTGTTCGGTTGCGGGCTGCACCTCTGATGGTGCTGCCTCGCGAAGCTCGGTCGTTCCGTGCGGCGCGTAACCCTCGGACGACTCCACTTCGCAGAGGGGAAGAGGCTCCGATGGTGTCTCACCAACGCCAAGCATGATCGGCTTCTCCGGCTCGGCTAGTTCGAGAGTTGCGCACGCCTCGACACGCGCAGGTTCCATCAGCATTTCGTTTGTCTCGACGAGTACCGGAGCGACTTGGCCGTCATGCGCCGCGAGATGGTTCGTCTCTGTCGAAACATTCTTCGGTTCGGCTAGTTCAGTGTGGCTCTTCTCCTGTTCTGCGACCGGAGCGCAAGCGGGTTCGGCGAGCGTCTCTATGATCAGAATCTGGCCTTCCGTCGATGTAGGTTCACTCGGCTCATGCTGCAGGGGAGCCTCAGGCGGTGCGAGCGACCCCACCGATGATTCGCTCATTACTCGCTCGGCAAGTGTCTCTTCGAGCGGACCCAGACCTTCCATCGGCGTAGGCTCGCTCTGCAGGAGGGCTATAGGCGGCGCGAGCGACTCCATCGATGATCCGGCCTTTACCTGCTCGGCAAGTGTCTCTTCGAGCAGACCCAGGCCTTTCATCGATGTAGGTTCGCTTGGCTCGCGTAGCAGGACAGCGCCAGGCGATGCGAGCGACCCCTGCTCGCCAAGTGTCTCTTCGGTCAGAGATAGGCCTTCCACCGAAGTAGGGTCGCTCGGCTCGTGCTGCAGGAGAGCCTCAGACTGCGCGAGCGGCTCGACTGACGATTCACCCCTTTTCTGCTCGCCGAGTGGCTCTTCGATCAGACCCGGGCCTTCCGTCGACGTAGGTTCGCTCTGCAGGAGAGCTATAGGCGGCGCCAGCGACTCCACCGATGATCCGGCCTTTACCTGCTCGGCAAGTGTCTCTTCGAGCAGACCCAGGCCTTCCATCGACGTTGGTTCGCTCCGCTCGTGCAGCAGGAGAGCGTCAGGCGATGCGAGCGACTCCTGCTCGGCAAGTGGCTCTTCGATCAGACCCAGGCCTTCCGCCGACGTAGGTTCGCTCGGTTCGTGCTGCAGGAGAGCCTCAGGCGCCGTCAGAGACTCCACCGATGATTCGCTCCTTGCCTCCTCGACAAGTGCTGGCGTCTCGGCTGGAGGTTCCGCTGCTATTGCCGCACAAACGGCGAAGTGAGGTATGTAGCTTCGTTCGACGAGTGACTCCGGGATGTCGTGCACTGAAGCACAGTGCTGAGCGAGAGACGTACGACCTTCTACGCGGACGAGATCCTCCTTCGGTGCCGCCTCGACTTCAACGTGAGGATCATGCTCGAGTACGCAGTCCTCAGTAGGTGCAGCAGGCGTCTGAGCATCGGCAGGGTTCGGCCATTCGTCTGAGGCGTCGTCGCTTCTCGCCTGCACTTCGGGATCGCTTGACGTCCGCTCCTCATCGCTGTCATCATCGGATGTGCTGAGCCCCTCGTCTCGTTCACGTCCGTCATCGAAAGCCGGGTCACAGCCGTTGTCAGGCTCTGGATTCTCGCCCTCTCGAGTAGGGTCTTCGAGAGGTGGGGTACGTGCAGCCGCCTCGTTCCCAACCTTGGCGCTCGATGGCTCCGGAAGGCTCTCCTGTTGTGCGCGATCACTCAGCTCCCATGACCCGTGGTGTGAGCGCTGCTGACCAGGGTGCGTACCTTGCTGGCAGGAGCGCGATCACTGACAGGCGGGTAGAGTGGAGCCACCAAGCCGCCAGCGAATGTGGCTCGATTGCCGAGGCCAGGTTGGCTCGCGAGGGAAGGATGCGAAGTGACTCGAGCGTCGGCCGGTGCTCGTACGATCGACGGAAAGACTAGGCCCGTCGAGCTGGCGCCACCAACCGCCGACAGCTTAGGACGAGGCGGCAGTTGGAACGAAGGACGAGAGGGCAACGGCCGTGACGGCACAAAGGGCAGCGGATTGAACAGTCGTGGGAGTCGATCTGCGTTGCTCACCCCGCCCGCCATGGTGGCCGCGGTAGTCGTAGGCGAGCCGGTGGCTGCTCTCGGGAGGGCGACAGCTGGCGCCGCAGCCGGTTCGGCGACCACCACGGGCCCTTCTCGACGCAGACTCGTCGTAGTGGTCGGGTTACCGCCACCACCGAACGAAGGGAAGAACCGAATCGGGAACGCAGAGGGCCGTGGTGGACTCGGGTTGCCGCTACGCGCGTGCTCTGCAAGCAGGACCGTCGATGATAACTCGAGGGCCTACACGCACCAAGCACCACTCCCGTACGTTAGCACCCCTCCATTCGAACAACAAGGGCACGGCGTAAAAAGCTCAAGCGAGCGTACCCCTACCACTGCAGGATCGATCTCGTTCGTTCGTGGTATCATTCGTGTCTCTACTGGGCTGTACGCGAGCTTGTATCGTTCTGTCCGGCCTCGAGCTTTGCTGCTGTCCTCTGCTGAGGCCGACGCGCTACGCAGTCGACAAAAATGGGCTCGCCGGCAAAACCGAGGTTCGCGCAAGTTTCTCCTCCCGCGTAGCGGCTTTCAAATTCGCATTGCGGCTTCACATCGACGCAGACACAAGCACAAGGAGGGAGCGGCGATGCGGCTCAAGTTTCTGAGTAGAGGTACGTACGATCTCAGAGCGTGTGTGCAATGGAAGAAAGATGACATGGAAGGTAGCTCTCGGCCACGTCTTACTGATTTCGCTACTCGCACGTTCTACCTCGCAGACTTCTTTGAGCTCAAGTCAAACGAGCATGCCTACAGCTTGGCCTTGATACCAGCGCTGCCGCCTCCCCAGCTGGACTGTGAGGCAAGCCAAGAGGCGTCATGGTATGTACATTACACTACTCGCTCAGCGGTTCGTTTGCGCACCGATTCTGATCATGAAGCTGCGTGTAGGGACTACTTGCTCTACGCCTCCTTCCTCAGAGATAGACATACGCAACTGGCGCAGCTCGGGACGCAGCTCGAGTGGGAAGTGGAGAGCTCCCTTCCGTCTTCTGCGCCGGCCGCCTTTTGGTGCCCCCTGAGCTTACCGGCGCTGGTGGCTCGTCGCGACCGCGACCGAATCGCGGATGAGAAGGTATGGTGTTCGCCAACGACTGCTGGCCGTGGTAAGCGACAACTAGCGATCGAGTGCGTTGAACTTCCCTTGTCGACCGTCTCGCCTACGTGCTACTTTGAGGCTGCACTCGCAACGTCGCTTCTGCACGGCTTCGCGCCCAGTCTCCCGCCGAAGGAGCTGACCTTTGCCAGCGTCTATCCGGAAGAGTACGTGAGCTGACTGTCGCCAACGTGCCGTACGCATGCTCGAGCGCCTTTCGCATCTCGTCTTGACAGCCTCCTTCCGCCTCTCTAGGGTCTTGTGCTATCTGGAGCCCCATACTGTGGATACGTCGGCAAGCAGGGATGCCGTCGAGCGTTCGACACTCGAGGAGAGCTTTGTGCAACAGGTGTCCAGAGGACCAGAGCTCCTCGAATTGATCCACCTGGAGGCCTTTCGTTTCGATGAGAGCAACACCAGCTTCCTGGTGAGAGCGACAGCTGAAGTCAAAGTTCATGATATGACTCTTGACTTGACACTTCCAGACCAACTAGGTACCTTGCATTTCCACCAGCTTGTTTCCTGCACGGCGCTGGACATGACAGAGCAAACACGCGGTAGGGCTCTGTGCATGTGTGGCGACTGAACCGCCCGGCCTGTACGACAACCTCTCCGCAAGAGATCCACCGGCGGCGTTCGATGCCATCGAAGATGAAACCGCCGCAGTAGAACGAGAAGGTGTATGGTGCTGTGTAGAGATTTAGTCGTACATGCTCTTATCTCTCTCTCTCTCTCTATTCTTCCCAGTGTCGTACTTGTATTTAGAAGTGCCGGCTCTGCCCGAGCAGTCTACGGACGTGCACGCAAGTGTTCCTCTCGGCACTACTACGCGGCTGGACAATACAATCGAGTTGCCATTGTGCATTTCAAGCAATCAAGAAATGCGAGGACTGACGGAGAAGCTTTGGAGCGGACAGTTGTGCTTCCTCGATGGCGCTGTCAGCAGTTTACACATTCCAGTGATCAGTGATGCGAAGGTACTCACGCGTACCCCACAAACACTCTCTCTTTCACTTCAGTGTATCGTCTGACCTCCGTTCGCAGATTGTCTTTGAAAGCTACCTCGGAGCCTTCCTACGGGATGTCGAGAGCTCAAAGCCCATAGCTACTCTTGAGCTCCGGCTTCCACCTCTGTGGAACTCGACGCCTCATGGATCAGGCACTCTCCTGAGTCCGCCAGCAGTATACTCTCTCCCCAGCAATACGCTTCAAACTCGGCCCTTGGAGGAGTTCTTGCTCGAGGACGCAACAGGTTCAGCCCTTCATAACCGAGTGCAGTCCTTTTCCGTCGCTAACTGAGTGAGCAGTGAGACCAGAGGAGCCAGAGTTGGTTACGAACCTCGTATTCTTAGATGATGATGCCTTTTCCAACTTCGGAGAGGTTCGTACCCAGTCTCAGTGTTGATTGGCGCAGCAGCCTTGCTGATACTTACCCGCAATCAGGATTTGGTCTTCATCCGACAAGCCAAAAAAGATTGCATCTTTGATGATCGCTCGGACAGCACAGGTTCGGCTTGCATTCACCTCGACGCAGGACACAACAGCGCACTCAGAGGAACCACCTTCTTCACAGGTCTAATCTACAGATATCTGTCGATGTTAGACTCGTTGCCGCCGCCGAATCAGTTCATCTCCATTGTCGATGAGCTTGCAGCGCAGCCAGACCCACGCACTACGGCACGTTCAGGTCACTTCCGGAAGTGTCGTACCTAATAACTCACGCGCGATGTGCGTAGAACGATCAGGCTGTGGGAGAACAGCCACCGATTGGACAACCTCGCTCTGAGAAGTTAGCTACGGGGAGGGATTCCAAGAGTTTCACATCGATTTCGGTAGCCCATTCCGATCTACTTGCCTCCCCATAGTGTTGCCGCGCCTAACGTGATCGGTCACAGGATTCGATAGATGACTACATGAAGACCCGAGGCAAAGGTACTCCTCATATCTATCCTTAATCCACTCTCGCACTGCTCTCATGTGTACTATTCAGCCCTGCCCGAAACGAAGCGCTCCATTTCCGAGATGTGGGCCAAGGACTACCGGTTAGCAATACCTCGTGGCGCTCCCTTCCTCGATTACCAGGTACGGCTCGACAACAATCTCCACCTGATTCGTAGCTAATCTGGTGAGACGAATCAGGTGGAGTTGGCTGAGCATATCAGACGACACAACAGCCTGCTGGTTCTTCCTCCGAGCATTCCCGCTCATCCGATAGCGGCGCTACTCGCCCTGAACTACCTTTCCTTCGCTGGAACGAAGTTACTGTGGCTGAGCTGCTCTACCACCCACTTAAGAGCTGCGTTTCAGTACCATAAGTCGTTCGTACATAGCCACGGCGACTTCGACGTATTGTGCACCGAGGAACTGGATGCCGCAGATGCGAGCAAGAGCGCCTTCATCTTCGCAGATGCGCACTCATTTGCCAGAGACTTCGCACATCGCCCGTACGTTACTGCTTTCTCTCCGCATGCCTACCGCCAGCGGTCTAACTTCCACTTGCAGGTCGTTGCTCGAAACTCTCGCGTGTGTGTTCTTCGACTGCGCAGGCGATGATGATTTGCTTGAGGTGTACCGCCCCATCGTCAAACAAACGCTCAGCAGTGTCTCTGGGTGGAAGCGTATTGCCCTGTCCTCCTCGCCAAGCACCGACACGAAGGAGATGTCTGCGCTGCTCGCGACTCTACCTCTAGAACAAATCGTATGTCGGGCGCTCGACGATCCAGATATCGCACGGCATCTGCACTCGAAGCGTACTTGGCGAGTTGCGATATCAGGTGATGAGCCCTTCCCCTTTAGCCCTCGACTGCTATCACTAATAATCTATCTGCTGCAGGGTCCACCGCTGTCATTCTACGAGCAGCTGAGGAGAGCCAGCGCGACTTGGCGTTGGCCATCAAAGCCGAAACTCCTGGTCTCAGCCTTCCCGCAGTGATCACAGTGCCATCGCTGAAGTACGTTCTTTCACCGTTCATCTTTGTCCCGCTTCTGCCTCCAGTCACTCACGTTCACGTATCAGGCTGGCCGAGGAGCGAAGCGAAGCCATGCATGGGAAATCATCTGTTGGTATGTTGTTCGCATATTTAACAAGTGCAACGATTGTGCATTGGCTCAACCACCCTTGTAGGAGACGGTCCAGTGTTCAAGCAACTTCTCACCATCACAGCCGCTCTCGAAAGCCTCAAGACTGGCGGTGTTGTATTTGCTCGGGACCAACTAGCCTCGATCTTGGCAAAGGTTGAACTTCAATGCGGACAAGGTAAGACACCCACCGCACTTTTAGGCAAGGCAGGAGAGCGATCTGTAACAGTTACCTGCGCAGAGGCTATCAGAACCTTTGCAGGAGAGCTGGAAATGCTAGCTGGAGAAGTCGAAGCCGGTCTGTCGCTCGAACATCCAGGCTTCGGCAAACTGTGTAGTCTGCTGCAGGAGGCGGCACGCGCTCCACGTGCTGGGCGACTTTTCAAGGTACATTTTGATCGACTCACCATAACCGATCTCGTCTTCTCACTGCTGCGTTACAGGCGATCGTGCTCGTTGACCGACGTGAAATCATCCCCGCCATGATGCAAGCAATTCGCGACGCAAAAGCGTGCCGCCCCTCTGCAATCGGAGGAAGGGACATCATGTACGTAGGAAATTGTTGTCCCGTTGCCTCTTAGACTCTACTCATCGACTGCTGTACCGTTACAGTGATTGTCTTGCGCAACCGGGTGTCGACTGTTGGATCTCGACCAAAGAGGCCATGAGGACTGATATCCCATGGGAAGCGTTCACGTTTCTGGTTGTCTACGACTGCGGTAGCCCATTCATCGAGCCTCTCGAACTGCAAGCACTCCTATCTCAACAACAGATCACGGAAGCTTGCATCATGCCTGTGTGGCAAGAACGCGCCGCCAACGACGAGTTTGTCAATGCTTGGTGCCACATCGTCAGGTACCCCCTCGTTCAATAAGGTTTTAGCACTTGTGGAGAGTGTTAACGGCTGCGACCAGAGAGCACTTCCGCAGCAAACAACACGGTGCAGAGGGCTATCCACCCTCAGCAATAACGCTGAAAGACATCTACAACCGAAAGTGGCCAGGCCCCTTACTACAAGGTACCAGCCATTCGTGATTACTGTGACGTTCGAATGAAGCCTAATGACATACAGAGTTGTCGTCAGTCGCCGCCGAGACAATGATGTCAACTGTGGCGATGGATCTTCAACCGGTCACTCTAATGGCCAGCGAGCAGTTTCTGCAACATCACTCGCTCGTTCGACGCCTCGAGAAGCAGCACATTGAGCTCATCGAACGCACACTGGTTGATCCCATCGATCTAATACTTGACGACAGGGTCTGTATGACCATACGCTCTACGGCCATGCTCATTTCGCAAGAGGCAGCCAGGGCTCTAGTCAGCCACGTACAAGCTCTCATTTCGTTTGAGACCTGCTGGCTTGTCCTGACCGTTGAAGCAGTCGAACCAAGGTGAGGCCTTCTTGCTTCCACTCAATTGACGAATGCCATTGTGAGCATTCGCTCTCACTCAACTGACGAATATCACTACTCTGCAGTGATACCACCTCTGCGCTCCTACGGCAAGTGATATCTTGCCTGGCCAATTCTTCGCCACACGTGATCGTACGCTACGCCTTCACCGAGGAAGACACGGCATCGTTCATTCGTTTGGCGGTGGAAGAGGCCGCAAGCTCAAGTGAAGCCTGGGGGAAGGTATGTCTACCTCTTTCCAGAAAGGAGCCACCGTTCCGTACTCACTTTCGCGTTTTAGTCGCTCAGTCGCTGGAGTGACCGCGAGGGATGGTTGCTGCCCGAAGAAACGCACGTGCGTTTGTCTTCCCCTCGGTATCGATGTTTGGTCACAAATCGCTCACTCATTCCCCACAGCACGAACTGTTTCTCGCACGGTGCCCGATGATGACGCCCTTCACAGCCCAGCTCGCTCTTGCTGCAGCGCCTCTACAGCAATTTCTTGCTCTATCAAAGGACGAGCGCATTGCACGTAATCCCTGGATATCGCCTCGAGTTCTGGTGCGTATCTCCGCTTCATTGCTAAGCTGCAAGCTTTTGTCGCTGACAAGGGACTGCAGGAGCTCTTCCATGCATTTGTGAGCACCGAGCCTTCAACAGGCGCTCTCCGTGCGGTATCTGAAACAGATAGCCGCGTCCATCGGAAGCGTCCGTTCGAACCATCGCTGCCTACGACCACCGCATCGCGGCCAACTCAGCCACACACCAACCCTCCTTACCCTCCGAGCAACCACGAGAGCAAGAGAGCCAGGACCACGCAGCCCTCCGTGCCCGTGTCCGCTAGTGCTCACGCTCAGGCGCCTACCCCGGCAGTGCGCTCAAGCGCCAGCGGGTGCCACAGCTGTGGTAAGCTCGGACATACCGCTTGGCAGTGCCACAGCCACCTCGCCGAAAAGGATGTACAGCCAGCGCAACGCAATCCCACCTACGGCGCGGGGCGGAAGCGAAAGCAAGCAGACACGCCGGCCAGGGCGCAGCACCAGGCCACACGACCCGCCGCTGCTTCACGCGGTCGAGCGACCAACAACTACAACAATTCGAGCTCGAATTTCAAACGGGCGCGACGCGGAAGATGAAAGTCGGCCTTTGCCATTCGCGGTTACCTATTACGGTAAAGGCCTCCTTATTAGTGTGGTATCTCCCTGCGACTGTTACGGAACCCTTCTGGGTCACCTATCGTAGAATCGAATAACGGTGACTTGCCCTCCCCCCTCCGGTTCTGCCACCAGCTTCGAGATCTCACTCGACGTGCGAGGAGGACTGAAGACGAAGAAGGAGATGAAGGAGAGGAGGGGCAGTGCCCATGTGGGAAGGTCGCCAGACCAATCCTCCTCCGTTCTCACCCCTACTAATGGAGACAACGAGCGCGCTCCCTCGCTGGGGCTCCTGGGGAAAGTGGCCAGCATACGGCATCTGTCGCGCAAGGTACCCCACCCCCCTCATGAGCAAGACTGTGAGCTTCGACAGGCCTTCTGGCTCACCTCCACCTCGGGTATGAAGAAAAAAGAGGTACAGAAGGGCAAGACTGCAGATCATCATAGCCCACGAGCCGTCAGTAAGAAAGATCTGCTCGAGGTTCCAGGTGTCGAGGACTGGCACACAGCACCGTTGCCCCCGCCACTCAGTGGAGGCGTCTTGTACATGTCAACACAAGAGTTCCCTACTGTCCCGCCGCCTATCCCCTCTCCACGCAGCGCTGGCAGTCTCATCGGCTCAACTGCTGCCGCTCGCCACCCTCGCGGCTTCTTCGACAGGAACTCTGTCGCCTCCCTGCCCATCGCCACTTCCTTCATATGTCCTCCCGCACCAGCTGCTTCCATCCCTTCGCTGCCGCCTCCTGTTCTGCCCAAGGACGTCCGCGGAGACATCACTAAGTTCCAGCTCGAGGGCTATGCACGCAAGTTCTTCAAGACGCGCAAGAAGGGCATTTTCAAGAGGCAGGTGCCCTTCAAGGAGCTACTCACATTCCAAAAGGTAACAACTCCTTCAAGCCCGGCGATCCGCATTGCTCACTCTGTGCTCTGGTTCGCATTGTGCAGAAGGACATGGACTCTCCCCTGCTCGACCTCAAGAACAAGCCAGAGCTGCAATTCATCGCCATCAAGATGTTTCAACATATCCTTCTCTTCCTCCTTGCCCCCTTCCCATTTTCTTCTCTTGTCGTCCTTGCAACTTCTCTCGCTTCAGGTTCTCCTCCTTAATTGAGCGCACTGATCCTGACCTATCAAGGCCTCAAGAAGCCCCTCAAGCCAGCCGACGAGATCGCCACGGCCAGAGAGCTGCTGCAAGAGGCTCTTCGAGAAGGCCAAATACGAGATGAGATCTACTGCCAGATATGCAAGCAGACCTGCCAGACGCCGTCCACGTATGCGCCCTTGATCTCTTGCGTGCGCTCCTCAATTTTGGATTTATTCACACAACGTTGATTTCAACCTACATACATGCAGAGACGTGACAAAGGGTGGGAGCTCATGGTGATGTGCTGTGTCACCTTTCCACCGACACGCAATTTTGAAGAGTGGCTGCGCAAGTACCTGCTGGAACACACCAAGCTCCCCGACGTACGACAAGCGGCCTATGCTCGATACTGTGCGAGAAAGCTGCAGCTGATCTGCGAGGCGCCGCCAAGCGCGCGATTGCCCTCCAACCACGAGATCGACCTGATGAGGGTACCCACATCATCACGGCAACGTGTTAAGACTATCATCGCTATAACACTTAGCTTTCATGATCGTGCTTATCGTGCGCAGGAGGCACCCTTTTGCGGATCTCCGTTCTGTCTATCGCTCCAAGAGATCATGGATTGGCAGAAAGAGAAGGGGATGGACACCGAGATCCCTCAGATCATGGTTCACCTCTGTGATGGAATACTGAGGCTCAATGGTCACTCCGCCCTCGGCATCTTCAGGTATTCTGGAGCGCACTCATCTCCATCCTGCATGTGAGACTGATCTTTGGCGGGGTACATTCATCAGGGTGAAAGGGGACACGAAACGAACCAATGACATCAAAGCCGACCTGGAGTGCAACCGGTACACTCTGGAAACACCCAACCCACACGATTTGGCCAACCTCCTCAAGACCTGGTTACGAGAGCTTCCCGATCCACTCATACCTTCGGAGCTTCAGTACGCCCCTTCAACGCGCTGTTACCCATCACCAGCGACCCGATGTGTTAACTCGGTGTGCGTGTGTGGTGAGCAGGCCCAAATGTCTCGCTGTCGCGGACACTGTACGACCAACGCTGCAAGTTGTAAATAACAAGCTTCCTCCGCTCAACAAGAAGGCCCTGTGGTATCTGATCGTATTCCTGCGAGGATTCCTGGATCCCAAAGTGGAGGCCCAGACGAAGATGAACCTCGCCAACCTCGCCACCATCTTTGGGCCCAACCTTCTTCGCGCTTCCGACGCCGAGGTACGCCGTCACCCTCGCGCGTGTGTGTGATACACGGCTCTCGTTCCCTCACACTCGCTGATCGTTAAAAAGGTGTCCCTTGAGAACGCTCAGTTGGCGCAGGACTTTGTGCAGACGCTGATCCAACACTGGACCGGGTGATCAGCACAACCATCACCTATGTGGTACGCGTAAATAAATACAAATTACTTTTCTTTTTCTGGCTTGGAATTCGCATCCCGCCACGTCGCGATGACAGAAGCAAATTTCGTGGTATTCATGACATTTCTTAGCGTTCGCCAAAAGAAAGGGCCAACACAAGATCAAAAAACCACAAAAATCAAGAGAGAAGATGGACGCAAGCGCGAGGAGACGTGTGCAACTGCCTTCATCGCACAACAAAAGCAAGCGACTGTTCGAGATGCTGCTTCCGGTGCAGCCGTTCACGGGCTTGCTGAGCGCGGTCACGATCCGGTTTCAGGCGCACCACGACCGCCTCGACAACGATCGCGCATTCCCGCTGGGCGTGTGGCGCGAGGTGTGGCGAGGCAACTCGAGCCCGCTCAGGCGGGCGGCCCTTGTCACTCGCTCGTCGGTCCTCGGCATGATGTACAACCCCGGCTCGCTCTACACCATCTTCTACCAGTTCGTGGAGCACAAGCTCGGTCAGGCGGTGGCGTCGGCGGTCTGCCGGCGGTACCTCGAGTACGCCACGAAGGACCGAGGGGACTTCAAGCACGTCAAGAGCGCGTTCGAGGAGGGCGACGTGTGGTCGCGGCCCGGGCTCTATGCAGGCTATCTCGCGGTCAAGGCCGCCGTGTACGCGGGCGTGCACGTCGTGTCGCATCCGTTCTCCATCATCCGTACCGTGGTGCTCATGCGCGGCGACGTGCCCATCGGCGACGGCGTCTGGAGCAATCTGCACTACGCCAGCCCGTGGGCCAAGTCGGGCCTCTACCTGAGCAGCCTCGGCGCGCACATGGCCACGGGCATAGCCGAGGTGTGCCTCACCGACGTCGCACTCCGCACGCTTCGCCACACCTTCCACGGCTACCTCGCGCGGCAGCAGGCCGCCAGCGGAGTCACTCGCCGCAGAGACCAGCCCCTGCCGGGCACCCACGAGGACCGGTTGCGAGCCAAGCTCAACTACGCTGCGCTGGTGAGCGCGCTGCAGGTGGCAGCGTCCTTCATCGTGAACACTGTCCTCTACCCGCTCGTCACTGTGCGCATGCGGCTCGAAGCGCAAGGCGGCGTCGATGGCGAGCCCATCGTCGCCCTGCGACACCTGGGCCTGGTCGATTGCGTGCGTTCGATCATGGAGACCGAAGGTCCCGTGGGCTTCTACCGCGGCTTTGGCGCGCACGTCCTCACCTTCGCCGGCAACGCGCTCTGGATCGGCATCATCTACGGCGTCACCGAAGCCTACATCAACCTCGAGGTCGACGAGGAGGACGACTGAGATAACCATGTCGAAGCGACGCTCTCGCGGCATCAACTACATATTCGTGCATCATTGTCTCCCTGCAGAGCTAAGTGTGTTTATGTGGGCTTCAGTTGCCCGTCGTGGGCGCCCTCGGTCGCGGCCAGACGGAGCACGCGCAGGAAGGCATCGGCCAGCTCGTCGATGGCGGCGGGCGCGATGGTGTTGGTCGGATAGTTGAACACGAGCCGCAACGAGCCGCGCAGCGTGAGGGCGGTGATGGAGACGAAGGGGAACGACGACGCCGCCGACACGCCGAACGACATGTCGTCCAGCATGGGGTTCCGCCCGTTCAACGCGCGCACGACGCCCTCGAGCGGCCCGCCCGGCTGCGCGTCGTCCATCGAGCCGACGTTGCTCATGCTGAAGGCCGGACAGGGGAAGGGCGTCTTGAAGTAGCGCGAGTGGTAGGCGGAGAAGGCCGCCAGGTACTGCGCGAAGATGAGGCTGGTGAGGTGTCCTCCGCGTCGCATGCAGCTCTCCGTGCGCGCTCGCACGATGGCGCACTGCTGTCGGAAGTAGGCGGAGAACTTGAAGAGCGCAGCCCTGTGCTCCTCCTCATCCTCCCCACCACCGCTACCACCATCCTGAGGAGGCGATGGTGGCAGCGGCGGCAGCATGGAGGGGTCGGTGGGGTGGCAGATGTCGATGCTGGAGAGGAACTGTCCGAGCGCGGTGGGCGCCACGGTCATGCTGTCCCCCGACGCGGAATCGAACAACTTGACCATCATCTGCCGCCGCATGTCGATCAGCTGCACGCCCCACACGTTGGCCCTTTGCTGGATGCGGTGATAGTGTGAGCATGATGATGATCAGGGTTGGAGCATGACATGGGCACGTGCAAGAGCACCTTGAGTGCGCCAGCGGTTGTGGCCAGGAAGGCGGCGGTCATGAGCTGCACTCCCACGGAGGCGCCCATCTTCCGCCCGTTGTGCTGCAGCCTCGCAGTCTCCTCGCGCGACAGCCTCCGCTCGACCACGCCTGTGCTCCACAGCGGACGTGGTGGTCGGACCGATCCGCCTTCGGAAGAGGCCGGGCTAACGTTGCGGGCCGAATGAGGCAGCGCCCGAACGTGGTCGAACGCGAAGTAGCGGTGCATCTGAAGGAACGAGAGCAGATGGCGCGCGAACGCGAGGGGCTTGGGCATCCACGAGGGCAGCATGACCGTCTCGATGGGCGGCGGAATGGGTGCCGCGGTGCAGGCGAACGAATCGTGGGACGACGACTCCGAGTGGGACGGGTCGATCATGAGAGGAGGCATCGGGTAGCGATAGAGCTCGATGATCTCAACGCCCAAGAGCGCTAGGCTTCTGCCGTCCATGAGGTCGTGAGCGACCGTGATGACCATTCTGAAAGGCCATCACATGACACTGACGTCAGCACCACAAACTCTTTGAAGCCGATGGTGCCGGACATTTACCTCACGCGTGGTCGGTGAGTGCTGGAACGCAGTCCTCTGGGCTCATCTTGTCCGTAGGTGCGGTTCGGTGGTGGAGGTGCGGACGGTTGGATGACGGTGCAGCGGAGCAGAGATTGGGTCCCTTCGAATCCAGAGTTTAGCTCACGGGTGAGGATTCGTAGGTCCTCTGCACGACACACCTCTTCGCTCTCCTCGCCGCGCACGGCTTGGCCCTGCTTGAAGTCGTAGCCGCGTGTGGAGGCGGACGGCGCCTCTGCTCTTGCATCGATCTCCGGCTCCAGCTCGATCACCGGGATTGCAGGCGGGTGGTCGAGGCGTTGGAACGACGGACGCCCACTATTGTCGAGCACCACCGTGGACTGTAGCAGCACATGCCTTTGCTCAAGCGCAACACACACGCACGCCAAGGGTCAATCTCGAGGGGTGGAGGAGTGTGCACGGGAGGTTCGAAGAGAGGACAAACCTCGCCTGTACGGTCTGCAGAGCGGAGCGCAAGCGCTCGCAATCCAGCCTCTCCTACACCTCGTTCGCGTGTGCACCAAAGCGCGAGTGTGAGGCGCAAGGTATGCCAAGCGCCATGGTGGCGGCAGGCGGGATTGTAACGGCGGCGTACGTGGAAGCGCAACACGAGGCTCATGTTGTGGTGCCCGCACTCCTGACGCAGGTGGTGCATCACCTTCTCGAACGCGCCAAACTCTCGTCCCTCTGCGTATCGTGACGTACAGCGAGTCCCACGCACACACGCACAAAGCCCAAAGAATAAGGTGCGTGACAAGCCAGTGACAGGGGGAACGTTTAGGCCTACAGCGCAAGGAGAGGGGTGCACGCCTAGGGTGAGGGGGAAAGGGAGGGGGGAGGGTACGTTGAGCGGAGCGGAGTCCGTCGAGGGTCGAGTGCCACCATCGCCACCAGAGGAAGGTGGCGGCCAGCACCAGGCCCGACGTGAGTGTGAGCAGGAGCGAGGCCGCCATCGCCACCACCGGCATCGTACACAGGCTGTGCCCGGGCCAAGCGGCAGTGAAGGTCTCTCGCGCGCCAACAAAGGGGCACAACGTCGAGCCGGGGGACGTACTCCGTCCTTCACACTCCTCTTCCTCGCGGACCACTGGCCTCTGGTGCCCCATTTGCGCATTTCTTCCACGGAGTTGACCGCAACAAAAAAAAATTCTGTGAGCACGTGCGCGAGCTCAACCCGTGCAGGTTCACGGGGATCAGTATCGAGCTGCGTTCTCTGCTCTCTCAGTTCCTGCAATCTTGCCATGTAAGAGTGCGTACGCAGCGCACTTACGTGTGTCGGTAGTTCGTATCACTCTCGTCGGAGGTGATGGGTGGATCATGGCCACCACAATCTGGTGCAGCTGCTCTCCACTTTGCGCCTCGGTGGTGGCAAGGGGGTGGAAAGGTTTTATGCACAAGAAGATGACGAGACAGCTGAGAGGGGTTACATGTCATTATCATCAGTCATCGATCATCAATGAGGTTTCGGAGCGGCCGCTCCATCCCGACGCCGCCGAGGAGCGGGCAGTATGCCGGTCATCTTCTTGCTCATCTTCTGTACAATGCCCGAATCGGCTGAGGGCGATGCGCTCACTCCGTTGCCGGTGCCGTGATGAGAGTGATGCTCCTTGAGCGGCGTCGTCGCGGGGGCCGTTCGGCTGCTCGTGCCTCCGAGCTTTCTCAGCTTTTGTTTCTTGGTCGTGGAAGTCCCGACCGATGCGGGCGCGGCCGAGTCGGCGGCGGAGGGAGTCGAGGGAGGCGGCGCGTGGCTGATCACCGAGGGAAGGACATTGCTCGATGTGCCGCGGTTGCGGTTGAGCCCGCTGCGGCGCCCCACGGTGTCCTCGCTCGGCTTGCGCTGGCCGCGGAGGACCTCGCGCTCGTCCTCCGCTTCGATCTTGGAGGGCGGCTGCGGTGTACTCTGGTGCGTGGTCGATCGGAAGTGAGGGGTGGTAGACGCTTCACCCCGCCTCGATCCTCGCTCCGCCTCGAACCTGCCACGGCCGAGACGCACCGAGAGGTTAGCAAACGGACCGAGGAACGCGCTATGTGCAGTATGCGTTTGAACGTACAGGCCGGAGAGCTTGGGGGATTGGATTGCGGCCATCACCGATGATCCTGATGCGACCGCAGGTCGGCTGGGTGAGGCGGGACGGGGCATGCCGCGGATCAGTCTCGAGTTGCCCATGCAGGATCAGACATTGAGGGTAATGAGGAATGTGATGTACCTGGCGAGCGGCATGGTGGGCATGCGATAGTGTTCTTCAATGATGCTGGTGTAGCTCACCTGCTCCTCCAATCGACGGTGCTTGCTTCGCCTAATCACCTCCAGCGCAGGCTCCAGGTCATCGGCAAGGTCGTCGCTTGAATCCTCCTCCTCCGTCTCGTGCAAGGATTCCTTCTTCGCCTCCTCGTTTTGCTCCCTCGTCTCCTTGGTCGTCTCCTTCGTGTTCTTTCGGTTGGTCTTCCTGGCGCCCTCCTCTGCCTTACTGCTCTTCTTGTCCTTCTCTCTTTC
>CDFA01022082.1:0-12021 GCA_000826305.1 Acanthamoeba healyi | reverse complement strand
TGTGGACGGTGGGGGAGGGGTCTTGCTCGGGCGGTGGCTTGTAACGGAATGACCTCCAACGACCAGCTCGAGCCGCCTACGTACCGAGCCCTGTCGACAAGAAGAGCAAAGCACAACACACCGGATTGGGGTTCACCTGCACCCGTCGTCGCGTCTTTGAATTGCTACTGGGCGCGGAATTCCAAAATCACAACGCAACACGGTTTCCGTCGAACGCCACCTTACGAGGCGTTCTTTAAGGACGTAGGTTCGAGAAGCCTTCTTGGGGGCGACGACGATGATGATGACGTGGACAGTTTGTGTGAGCGGGTTGGCAGTCCGTGGTGGTGGGCGGTGTGTGGCAAGGGGCTGCCTGATGCAAAGCGTGTATTAGCTGTGCTGGCCCTCTTGTGGTGGGTAATGGCGCATGAGCTGTGCTGGCAGTTGATCGCAAGAAGACCCAGGGGCAGCAGGCCGCCAAGCGCACGGACCAGGAGGAGCTGCTGCACTATCTCAGCAGAACGTCGAATACTACTGCGACGAGGTCTTGGTCGGCCCTGAGCGGTGACAGGCTTTAGCGAGACGACCGCGGCTGGGGCGAGGAGGACGACGCAGGGAGGATGAAACTTGTTGTACCTCACGCAGGGGCCATGTCCAAAAGAAGAGAGATCGGTCGCAAGACAATGAAGACATGTGGCTGGTAGGTAGGTCGAGCTGAGGGATAACGTGCGAACCTCAATAGATGATGAGGTCGAGCACCCACGCAACAAGAGTAGCAAGGAAGCTTGGTAGTACGTCACGTCCAAACCTCAGCTTTGTGATTGAAACGAAACACAAACGCAAACAAAACGTTTGGCAAGGTCGACAGGTGATCGGAGCGCGGCGAAGACGGTCGGGTCGTCTACAAGGAAGCTAAGGAGAGAGGAATGCACGGCGTCGTGTGTCTCACAGGGCGGCGGTGAACTTCTTCTTCTCTCCGATAGCGACGGCGATGTTGTTGGTGAGCTCCTCCTTGAGCAGATACTGCACCAGCCCCTTGGCCTATTGCACCGTGGTTGTGAGTGTCCCATGTCGTACACGCACACAACGAGGACGAGGACAGGCGCGCACGTACCAGGGTGATGATGTAGATCTCCCAGTCGATCTTGCGGACCTCGATCTCGAAGATGTTCTTGTCCTCCTCGGACATGGAGGCCAGCAGCTTGGTGTCGACGTTGTCGGCGAGGAACTGCCACTGGCGCGATGTGAAGGGCGTGAGCTGCGTGATGACCGTGTAGAGATGGTTCGAGCCGGTCACCAGCTTGGCGTGGCGGCCCTGCATCATGCGGATGACGTCTCCGATCGCGGCCGGCGTCGTGTGTAAGATGATGTGAGCGATGAGGAAGAGCCAGTAGTTGTTGACGACGAACGCGAACGGATACTGCTTGAGCTCGTTCTTGATCGGGTTCCGTCGGAACCACTGGATGCCCACCGTGATCACCGTCCACCAGTCGATCGGGTTCTTGCCTGTTCACAGACGCAAGCAAAGGCGAGTGAGCCAAGCAGAGGACGAGCGCTCCAAGATGTGGAGAGGAGTACCAGAGGAGGCCGAGTGGAAGATGGGAATGCGACGCCCGGGCGGGTTGTGAGCAGTGTGCCAGGCGGCGGTGAGGATGGTGTTGCACACGTAGTCCACCGGGATCAGGTCGGCCACCTGCCTGCTCTTACCACGCATCACGTGCAGCACGCCCATACCGCCAGCCAAGCACACACCTGCGCGCATGCGTACGCGTCAGCTCAGTTGAGTCAGACCAGGCCGTACATACACACGCACACACGCATGGGGAGTTGAGCTCACGCACCGGCAGGGCCTATCAGGGAGTCGACCCAACCCGGGAAGGGGTCACGCACGGCGGGACCGATGATGGCGGGCCGCACGATGCAGAGCGGCACCGAACCCTTCTCCTTCTGGAGCATCTGCTCGCCGAGCATCTTGGAGAAGGTGTAGGTGTTGGGGTACGGGCTGATGATCTTGCGCGTCATCTTCTCAGCGTGTTCGTACGTCATGCCCTCGATCGTGCTCACCGTCTTGTAGGGATCCATGTGTCGCCTGCAGCACAAACGATGCGAAGCCCACATGAGTCAGCTATTCGACGTCACCTGCAACCGCACTGAGGGCAAGGGCGGTACCGCATGAGGGTGCGAATGGGGTAGATGGTTTCGTCGATCTCACGCGGATCAGAGCCCGGTGGTCCCGAGAGCGTGCAGTTGACGTAGCACGTCGACACGTGCACTGAACGCGTTCAAACGGAGAGAAGAGAGCAGAGCGGAGGCTGTGTGAGACCAAGCCCTCATGCGGGGTGGCAGCGAGCGGGCGAGCGGGCGAGTGAGTACCGAGCGCGCGAAGACGCGAGCACTGCTTGGCCAAACGAAGCACCCGGAGGCCGCCAAGGGCGTTCATTTCAATGGACAGCTGCAGGTGCTCTGTGAAGCGGGTGGTGGCCGCCATGTGCAGAATGACCGTCGCCTGCACGCATCGACCAATGATCCAACCAACGGCGCACAAAGAGGTAAGCCCGAGGCCGCGCACCAAACGCAGAAAATGCACGCAGCGCTGCGGCAGAGGCGAACGCGCGTACCTTGGACGTGATCAAGTCGCGGTCCTCCTCCGACAGGCCGAGGCCCTCTTCGCCAATGTCGCCCTCCACCACCTGTACAACCGCACACTTCCGTCAGCGCAAAAATAAAGCAAAAGCAAACAATCAAAAATAATAAATAAATAAAATGAACACGATGTTCCTATTTGGTAAATTTCGTCTTATCTTATCCGGATATTAATTTAATCTTTAAACTAAATTAGAATAACTAAATTAAATAAATCGAATGGCGAGAGATGTGAGGGCGAGGGAGAGGGGGGGGCGTACGTAGATGTAGCGGGAGAGGGAGGGGCGGGCGGTGAGGAGGGTCTGGAGGGGCGGGCTGGTCAGGACCTCCCGCGCGAATCGCACGCGGCCGGGCACGGCCTCGCCCTTCTTCGCCGCCATCTTGGGCCGCACCAACACCATCACGCGACAGGCCAGGTCGGCGTCGCCGCTGTGGTCGCCGCCGCCGCCGCCGCTTGGCTGCTGGTCCGGCAGGTCGGGGAGGACGGAGAGGATCTTGTGGAGGACCACCTTGCCCAGCAGGCCCGTCACGCCGGTCATGAGGATGGTCTGGCCGCCGTACCACCCGCCTATGCCCTGGCCCTGACCGCCCATCGACGAAGCAGAGGACGAGGAGGAGGCCGACGATGATGACGGCGGCAAAGTCGGGTCGCGATTCCAGGTGGGCGCTTCCATTTTTTCGAAATGAAATCAAATCAAATCTCGCGATCGGATTGACTTTCGGAGATCACTGTCCGATTTCGCTTCGAATGGAGACCTGCGCGGAAGTGAAGTGAAGAGTTCGGACTGAACCCCCCGATAGACACTTCCTCTCACCACCTTGAACACTCTGTCAACGCCTTGGACCGGCCAACTGACCTTTCCGCTGTAACCGACGACCGACGAAACTCCGAAAAGAAACGATTAAAGAAAATAAATGGAAATTATAACAATCCGAGTCATGTCGGCAATGCAGAAAATGGAGAGCACATAACTCGAAGATTCGGCCGAAGGCAGCGGAAACTGGGGCGGTATTGCTCAGCCGAGGAACCACGTCGCTGCGGCCAGTCCGGCCGACCGCTACTCGCGCACTACGCGCTCGCTACTCGCACCAAAACATCATACAAGCACACAACACAAGGCCGCAGCTCACACACCACACACAAGCTCTAAGAGCTCACACCAGCAGCACAGAGACATAGAGACATAGAGACACAGAGAGAAAGATGGGGAAAGACTACTATAAGATTCTGGGGGTGGACAAGGGCGCCAACGAGGATCAGCTCAAGAAGGCCTACCGCAAGATGGCGCTCAAGTGGCACCCCGACCGCAACCAGGACAAGAAGGAGAAGGCCGAGGAGATGTTCAAGGAGATCAACGAGGCCTTTGAGGTGCTCTCCGACCCCAAGAAGCGACAGGTCTACGACCAGTTTGGCGAGGTACGCCCCTTGCACCCTCTCCTCTACCCTCTCTCTTGCACCACACAGCTTTGATTTGCCAGTGTGCACTGAAGCGCACGATTAAGCGCGAGATCGAGTTGCTCTGTTGTCTCACTCGAATCGATTGGCGGCCCGTCGACTGACTGACGTGTTGCGTGTTGTGTTGTGTGAGTGTAGGAGGGACTGAAGGGCGGCGGTGGCGGAGGCGGCCCTGGCGGTTTCGAGGGCTTCAGCGGCTTCCCGGGCGGCGGCGGCGGAGGTGGCGGCTTCCAGAGCTTCCAGTTCACGCCCTCCAACGCCGAGGACATCTTCCGTCAGTTCTTTGGCGACTTTGGAGGCATGGGCGGCGGCGGTATGGGCGGCGGACGGCGTCGACGAGCGGCCGGCGATCCCTTTGGCGGCATGGGCGGCATGGGAGGAATGGGCGGCATGGGAGGCATGGGCGGATCGCCGTTCGGCGGCGCCTTTGGCGGCATGGGCGGAATGGGCGAGGAGGAAGCCCCAGCGCAGGCCCCGCCGGTGGTGCACAAGCTGCGTGTGACGCTCGAGGAGCTCTACACCGGCGTGCAGAAGAAGATGAAGGTCACCAAGACGCTGATCGACGCCAGCGGCAAGTCAGTGCAAGCCGAGAAGATCCTCACCATCGACGTCAAGCCTGGCTGGAAGGCCGGCACCAAGATCACCTTCCCCAAGGAGGGCGACGAGCGGCCCGGCGTCGAGCCCGCCGACATCAGTACGTCCCGTTCATCACCATTGTCATCATGTCGTGCTCATGCTCTCATGCATCAACTGACGTGATCTCTTCTTCGTCTTCGTAGTATTCGTGATCGAGGAGAAGCCACACGCGGTGTTCAAGCGCGAGGGCAACGACCTGGTCTACACGCACAACATCACGCTCGCGCAGGCGCTGACCGGATTCGACATCAGCCTGCGAACGCTCGACGGCCGACCGCTCACGGTGCCCATGCGCGACACGGTCGTGCAGCCGTCGGACGTGAAGGTGGTGAGCGGCGAGGGCATGCCCCTCTCCAAGACGCCGGGCCAGCGGGGCAGCCTGCGCATCCGCTTCAACATCTCCTTCCCGCGCAGGCTCAACGCCGACCAGAAGAGCCTCATCCAGCGCGCCCTCTCCACTGCCTCGTAGGAGACATTCAACGTCTGCTCTCCCTCACACATCCCCTTCATCACCCACAACAACACACCAACAATCCTGTGTACAGGCTCCAACTTTCAAATGAAGATATTTATTGAACTTACACTTCCACAACATGTCACTTCTGCACCAGGTGGTTGAGGCAACCAAGTTCGCCAACCCCGGCTCATGAACAGCCTGTGATTAATTGGTGAGGCTATTTCGGATTGGCTGAAAGGGACCCCACAAGCCCCGAAGGAAGTCGGGCCAGTCGGCAAGAGCAACATCTCCAATCGATAAACAATCGCGGTGTGTGTGGGATGGAGAGGGGAGGCGAGCCGCGTTCGCCAGGGCCTGGCGGCACAGATGGAGACGATGCCTCGTCGCATCCACCTCGCCCGCCATGGCTCTCTGCTCCCTGGCTCATCGGTACACCCCACATTTCGATTTTCATTTTCGATTTTCATTTTTTAATTCTATTCCTCATTCCTCCAATTGGAACTGAGATGCCACACGAGAAAATGGCGTATGCTGTGCCCCCCTTTTGCACGACCATGGCCTCACAGCTCAACAATGTCAATGATTATATTTATTTATTTCTCATCACTTTTTTTGATTTTTTAATGGTCTCACACATAAATGGTTGGTATGTTCGACCAGACACGCTGCTGGGGAGCATCGCTCTGCCGATCGCGCTTGCAGTTGGTACGTGCGCCAACACATGCGCGTCTTTGGAGGAGCTCACGCCGAACTCACTTCTCGCTGGCTGGCTGGGCAGGAGGAGCCATACGGACGAGCATGGTGTCGGGCGCGTATCTGTTGGCCTGCGCGCTGCTGCTTGCGTGCGCCGAGCACTCGCTCTCTACCGTCCGCCGTACGTAGCCCGTCTTCGCTCGCTCTCTCTCTCTCTCTCTCGCTCGCTCTGGTTGTGATGACGGTCGACGGTCTCTTCGTGCTGATGTTGCGACACGCAGAGCGAGTGTGCAGCTGGATTGTGAGGGTTGTCTGCTTGATCTCTGGCTTTGCCGTGCTCGGTACGTTCCGAGTCTTCCCTTCGTGCTGCTCACGACGCCAGTCCGTCAGTCAGCCGAGCGCCACGTCTGACCTCTACGCACAGGACACGCTGTGTTCTTGAGCATGTGGCTGGAGGAAGGGGATGGTGAGGACGGTTGGCTACGTCAGTACGGATGGGTGGAAGAGCTGATCCACTACGCCGGTACGTACATCACGCCGAGCGTTCTCGCGGTCACGGTCTGCTGCAATGCTCAATGTCTCACGCACGGCACGTCATGCACGCACGCTCAGGCTGGCAGCGAGTGGACTACGTGAAGGATCACATGATCCTCAACGACATCCGCCAGATCGTCCCCGATCCGATTGTCTTCCTCCTCTCGCTGATAGTGTTGCTCCGAGCCTGGAGGCGCAGCCCTGCCACTCAGCCCGCCGAAGAACTCGGTACGTGTGACAGCAACACCTCGACCCTGATACGTGTTCTTACAGCCCCGCTGACGATCTGTGGCGCACGTGGGGCGTTATCGTGACTAGTGTGGCCGTTGCACTACTACTGCTATCCCACGTTTCTGCTGGCCGCGGTGGTGGGCCTCTCGGTGCCGTCGGTGCTGGGTCTGCCCTACCTCTTCTTCTACGTCCTCGGCCTGCTTGGCCTCGCCTACTCGGCGTCTCTTCCCCGCCTATTCCAAGCGTGCGCCATCATCATCACCATCTCTCTATGAATCTAGCGTGCATTGACTCACTCGCTCGTGTGAGATCGCGTGCAGTCTGTGGCCGGCTCTGCTGATTCTGAGCATGAGCCACATTGGCATCATCTACGCCTATCAGTTCCGCTATATTCGCGACCACGCGCCCACGCATCTCACCAACATCCTCGGTACCCCCACCGCCCACTACTGGCTCATCGCTATCGCCCACACAACAAGCGACACTGCCCTGTCCTGCGCGACAGATTACACTAAACCTCCCCCTCTGTGTGCCTTCAATGACGACAGGCCTGTACCACTGGGAGCAGCTCACCAATTGGAGCGACCTGGGAACGTCGCTCTGGCAGGTGGTCGTGGGCCTAGCCGCTCTTCTCGTTCTGTATATTTGGGTACGCCTTGCCTCCTGAGAGCCATTGACACTGGTGGCTGCTCTCTGCTGAGTGTCTCGATCGTCGTAAAGGTGTGTCGGTATTCTCGAGCGCGGAGCCTGTACAAGGCCCGCAAGCGGCTGCTGGGGGACGAAGGCGTGGCCACCACCACCTCGCAGCCGTCGTTCACTGCCTCGACAGCGATGATGGGCCTGTTTTCCCGCCGAGGGGGACGAGGTCGCGGGCGCAAGGCCGAGAAGGAGCACACCGTGCGTCTGGTGGCCAAGTGGCTCGCTCAGCACGGCTGGCGGTACAACACTCACCACGCACACGGCCGCAGTAATCTATCACAGCTAACGTGTGCGCGTGTGCTTTTGCGTGAGCGTGTGCAGAGGCATCCTGGCAGCCATGCTGTTCGTGAGCGTGGCCAACGTGAACCTGTTCTCGCTGGTCATCCTGGTGCTGGCCATGGCCGGCGTCCTTCTTCCACCGCGCTATGTGGTCTTTGGCACGCTGCCCACACTCCTCTACGTCATCGGCGTATCGTGGGTCCAGTACGTGTGGAACATCCCGTTTGACTTCCCGTCGAACCGATCCTTCTCCGGTCGTTACCTCCCCTCCTCCCCTCCACCAGTGCATGCACCAGCCAGTTGCCTCACTGTACTGACTCCAGTCGTTCACATACAGGGCTGGGTCTGGTGGAGTACGAGTTGCCGTTCGTCAGGATCGGTCTGCAGTGGGCGCTCGCTCTGGGACTGGCCGTATACTGGCGCCTCTTCACCCTCTATCGAAAGTGGGCCATGGTACGCTCCCCCTGTGTGGTCAGCTATTGCCCGTCCTCGTGTGTGTGTACATGAGACTCACTTACACGACGCGCGTCTATTCGTGGTACCTGCAGGTGGGCGTGATGAAGAAGCAGGCGTACTATTCGTGGTTCGTGGGCAAACCGGGACCGGGAGGACTCCTGCAGCATCTACCCTCTGTCGAGGAGACCGCCGCCCTCTTGGCCGCTGAGGCCGGCGCTGAGCGTACGTCTCTCCCTTCTCTCCCTCCTCTCCTGCATTCGCACAATCAACTGAACAGCACACCGCGGTGTCCGCTTGGTACTGTTCAGCATCGGAGCATGTCAAGAACTACGGCAACCGGAGCGGCGAGTCGGCCGCATCGTCCTCGGGGCCTTCGCGGAAGGAGAGCCGGGCCACTCACGACGATGACGCAGAGGCCACGCGACGCACGGGCCTGACGGACGATGAAGACGAGGAGATGTCCATGCGCGGCTCGAACAAGGGCGCCGCCGAGACGGTCAGCTTCGCCGGTGTCGGCGCCGAGGGCAAGCACCTGCGCGACAAGGCCGCCGAGTTCTGGCACCTGCTCAAGCTGGTCACGGCCACCATCAAGCAGTCCATGCTGGCGTTGCTCAACCTCGTGTGGCAGATCCTCCTCCACGAGTCCCACAAGTACGCATACGCCTTCTGTCTCGCTCTCTCATCGCCCGTCAATCTAGATCGAGGCGGTCGCTTACACCCTCATGCTCGGTGGTGCCAGGTTCGCGCTGTGCGGGCTGTGGATCTGCTCGCTGATGGAGGTCTCCGTGTTCAACGGCGGCTACATGGCCATATTCATCGTCTTTGTACTCTGGCAGAAGCTGGCCACCCGCTTCTGGGTGCTGCTCGTGCTCTACTGCCAAGCGGGTACGCACAATCCTCTCTGCCGATGTGCTAGCGGTGCTCCATCGCAGTGATGACACTCAACGACTCGTCGTCACCTCTTGTCCAGTGCTGCTGGCGCTCTACGTGTGGCAGCTGCCGTGGCTGCCCAAGGACTCGTCGTTGATGAGCTTGATTGGCTTCGAACACTTCTCGAACGTGTGGTCGGGACTCGGCTGGCACATGGCCATCCTGGGTTTCTCCGTGGCCCAGAACGAGCTCAACAAGGTCTCGACGCGCGGCTTCCTCTTCAAGAAGCCTTCAGCCGACCAACGTGCGTCCTCCGTCTCGTGCGCTCCTTGGAGGCATGCCAAGGGCGCTCACACTAGGAACCTCGTGCGCGCGTGCGTGTGTCACATCAGTGAGAAAGTATGGCGACGGCACGCTTCGAGGCCTGCGTGCGCACATGAACAGACACCTGTACACGTTGATCGTGTTCGGCTACACCATGGTGGTGCGCTACTTCCTGTCGTTCTCCTACCTCGGCATCCTCCTCCTTGCTCTCCTCACGCCTGGTACACCTCCTCCGCGGCCACCACGTCGTTGTGAGACCAGTCACTGACCCCTGCTGACCCATGGCTGGCGTGTTGTGTGTGCTTTTACCTGATCGGCTTGCAGCAAACCTGATCAACGTGCTCTACGTGACCTTCATCTTCGCCTGCGTCATCGTTCACTTCCAAACCAAAGCGCCGGTAACTGCACCTTCTCCCCGTCGTGCACTACAGCTGTGGTCGCGTGACGTTGCTGCCACTAACACCAGACGCATCGGCACTCCTCCTCCAGGGTCGAGTCTACGTGCGACGAATGTGGCCGTTCCTGGTGTTCTTTGCCGGCGGTGCGCTGGCGTGTCGGTATCTGTACCAGTTCGACGACCTGGCGGAGATCATCGACGACGTCTACCCCGACCACCTGCTCCCGCTGGGACTCAAGGACCTGGGCTTCCAGCAGTACCCGACCAAGCGGCTCTTTGTCGCGCTCCTGCCCAACGCCATTGTGCTCGTCCTTTCGGTCTTCCAGCTCCGCATGTTCTACGGCGAGCACTGGACCAAGGTCACACACGCGCCGGCGCTCGCTCCATTCACGCGCATGCATCGGCACCGCTTCTCACTCACGCTCCTTTGTTTGTCTGTACAGACGCTGGGCTCGCTCATCGGAGAGGAGAACGAGCGGCAGGAGGGCGTCAAGGTGCTGGCCTGGTGGGAGGGACTGGCGGCCGCCGTGCGACGTCTGGTGATGCTGCACGGTCGGTCGATGGCCGTGTGGGTGCTCGCGATCGTCGGGTGCACCTACGTGTCGGTCATCCGCTCCGGCTTCCTCGTGCTCGCCGTCGTCTCGCTCATCTTCATCAAGTGGGGCGCGCGCTGCCGTTCGGACTCGCTCAGCTGGACCGCCACCGGTGCGCTTTACATCTCTCCTGCTCGTGCGGTTGCAGACCATCCTCTAATCGCGCGTGTTCTCTGTTGGTCACGGCCGCAGTGTATCACGTGGTGGCCTTTGTCTCGTTGATCTACTCGCAGGGCGCAGTGCTGGCGCAGCTCATCTTCTTCTTCCCCTCGTTCGACAACGAGTCGGGCGCCTCGTCGCGGTGGTTCGGATTCGATCGGTCGCACGAGGACGGCCAGATCGGTGCCGTCATCAGCGGCCTCAGCGCCATGATGGCCGTGCTCATCGCGCGCTACGGCCAGTCGTGGCTGGCCCAGTGGTACTCTGTCGCCGCCCTCTATCATAACGGTACGGCGACTCCTCTCTGCTGCGTTCATTGAGACGTTGGCCACTGAGCATGCGACGTGTCGCGTTTGTGCAAACACAGACGAGGGCAGCGGCGAGGACATGTCGGAGCTGACCCTGTTCCCCGTCGACAAGGAGGCCGTGCAGAACGGACGCCGGCTCCGGTTCGAGGTGGTGGTGAACTACGCCAAGTGGTATGTCTCACACGCGTTCGCCCTCCACGGGCATCACCTGTTCGGGTTCATGCTGCTCGTGGCGGCGTTCGTGCGCAACGACATGATCAGCTGGCTCTACCTGGCCCTCCTCGCCCTCGGCATGACCTTCTCCGCCTCCACGTACGTCTCTCGTCCCATCCCCGTCCAGTTCAGTACAGCTGACATCCCCGCGAGACCTTGAACAACTCACGCCGTGTGTGGCATCGTCTTCTATGCGCGCCACACTGTAGCAGGCTGGTGATTGGGCTGCCCGTGTTCGTGACCGTCGAGTCGTGCATCGTCTTTGCGCAGTACGCGTCGTTGCTGAACTTCCCTCCGTTCATCGACGTCATCTGGCCGCCCGACATTAACCCGGACGTGCTCACCTGGCTGGGCCTCGATCGACCCTATCCCGGTACGGACGTGCCTCTCATCGCCACAACCGATCGTCCACGCCTGTATCTCATCTCTCCAATCGCTTGCACGCAGAGATGTTGCTGCTCGACTTCATGCTGCTGTGGCTGGCGGTGCTGCTGCTCTACGTGCCTCGCCACATCCACCAGTTCCCCGAGGCCCAGCCGCCGCTGCGCTACGACTTCACACTCAAGCCGCGCAGCTGGAACGACGAGCTCAAGTTTCAGGTCCTCCAGTACAGCTCGAGGGTCATCCTCGTGGTCGTGATGGTCATCGGCCTCGTTCACACCGACCTGCTCTCCGCCGGCTACCTCATCTTCTCGCTCGCCCTGCTGTACCACGGCGGTACGCGCTCCCCTCAGCCTCAGCCGAGTGACGCCTCTGTGGTGTTTGGTTTGTGGCTTTGCTCACGTTCTCTCTACCAGGTACACTCTTGCTCAAGCAGAACGCGTGGTGGCGGTGGCTGAGGGCCTACAATCTGCTCGTGCTGGCAGCGTTGGCGTTCTATTCGCTGCCCTGGCTGGAGCGCGACGACGATCCGCAGGTAGGCCTCCACACAACCTCCACCATGCAATGCTGTTGTGCTCACGCATCATCCCTGTGTGTGCCTCTGTGTGGAACCAGGGCTACGCGTCAGTGATCGGATTCGAGAAGATGGAAGTGGGCCAGCTCTCGACTTGGTCCGACACCATCATCTTCTGCCTCCTGGCCCTGCAAGGCTA
>CDFA01022070.1:0-14064 GCA_000826305.1 Acanthamoeba healyi | reverse complement strand
TTTTTTTTCCCCCTGGCCATTCACCGCGAGACGAAGATGGGCGTGCGTACCAAGATTCCAAAATGGTCCAGGCCTGCTTGGGGATGACCACGTAGTCGTACTCCTCCACGAGGCCCGGGCGCAGGCGATTGGATTCAGTGCCGGCGACCTCGGCGGCATCGAGCAGGTCAGTGTTGGTGATCGGGCCAGGACGCGAGGCATCTCCGCCGCCGTCCGAGCCCGTGGTGTCGTCGTAGCCCACGAAGGACTTCCACAGCTGCCACCACTTGAAGTCCAGCACAAACCACTCCTGACCCTCCTTCAGCTTCGTGTTGTTGACCAGGTCCTTGATCTGCTTCTTCTCTTCATGGGGAGCCACCAGCGCTGCCATCTTCTCCATGCTAGATGCGACGATTCGAATCCGGATCGACAAGGGGGAAGTTCTCGAGCAAGAGACAGGAGCAAAAAAATGCTTTTGTCTAGGGAATCGATGATGATGGTGTGGGAGATTGCCAGGCCCGGTTGGTGTGGCAAAAGACAGAAGGCCTTTTCTTTCACTGTCGCTTCAGCCAAAAGAAAATGCACAAAACGGCTTGTCTACAACAAATGAATTTGGGCTTGTGTTGATGATGGATTTTTACAAGAGAGGTGGGCGGCTGTGCGGACAGGGCCTAGCGAGCTTAGGGAAGATTAGGGAAGATCGTTGAGGCTGCGCTTGGGCGGAGGGCCGTTGGATTCCTTCTTGACGACTTGCTGGCGGTAGCCCGTCGTGGTGTGCGCGCCCGTTCCGTTGTCTCCTTGGCTGGGCGTCCACACCTTCTCAGTCGGCCGCTTGGTGTTGGTCTGCACCTTGGTCGCGTCTTCCATCTTCTGCTCAAACAGAGCCTTCATCTTGTTCGCGGACGCCATCTCGTGCAAGGTGATAGTGCTAAGTTTTGGTGTGTGATGATCTGTGCGCCACAGGGTCTTGCGTGTTGGTCCACCATAAATTGCGCCACGTTAATTTTAAAATGTGGAGTATGCGAGTTAATGTTTTGAATTTTTATTGTTGCTGCTTGGTTCGGGTTGCAGCTTGGGTGAGGGTGGCCCACGAGAGGGCCGTTTGGTTTCGAAGAAGATGAAGAAGGGCTGCTTAGGCGTTGGTCCACCCAGCTTCCGCCTGCTGGCGACCTCCGCGCCTTCCGCCGCGCCTCTCCTGCCTGATGAAGCCGTCGGCGACATTGCGACGATCATCGTGACGGTCATGACGGTCGTGACGATCGTTCGAGTAGCCGCCCTGACGGCGATCACCACCCTGGCGGCGATCGCCCGAGTAGCCACCACGGCCACCACCGCGACGCTCGCCCGAGTAGCCGCCGTAGCCTCCTCGCCTGGCGCCACCGCCCCGTCTCGAGTCGTAGCCGCCCCTGCCCTTGTTGTCAAACTTGTAGCCGTAGCCGCCGGGCTTGGCCGATTCGAGCAGGCGCTCGTTGTTCTCCACCAGGACGCCGGCCTTATCGGCAAGCTGAATGGCGAGAAGCTGCAGACGAGTGGACTGGGCCTTGTGCATGACCAAAGTAGCGGTGGGCTGGTCCCATGAGGCCTGGATCTCCTTGTTGATGATCATCTTGCTGATCAGGCTGTGCACTGTGAATTTCACAAAGGGCGACAACGAAAAGGTATTGCGAGTGAGTGTTTGCCGCAATCATACGCAAGACAAAGCACGGCGAGGAAAGGTACCGTTGTGCTGCGGCAGTTCAAAAATGTGAGAGAGCTCCTCGAGAGACATGGCAGTGTAGTGAGGAGAGTAGGTGAAGATGTAGGTCCGGAGGCCCTCCTCCTGAATCTTGCGCTTGAGCATCGTCTTAACCTCCTCCGAGTTCTGGATCAGCGACCACGCTGGCAGGCTCAGGAGCAGCTCCTCCGTCCGCTTCCAGTCGCCCTTGGCCAGGGCTCTGGCAGCAACAACGCAGTAGTCGCGGGTGCTCTCAGGCGGGCCCGTGAAGTAGTTCTTCTCATAGCCGTCCAGCGAGCGACGCAGGGCGCGAGAGATAATCTATAAAGCGCGCAGCATCACGGCGTTAGCGCATATAACAGAAACAAGACGAGAGAAGAGACGCCAAAGAACGACAATATACCTTGGGCCTGATGTCGTGAGGGTGAGCGGCCATGTTGGGGATCTCGAGCAGCATTGCGGTAGTGAGGTGTACGGTGTCGAGGAGGTCAAGGTTAATGTGCATGTGGAAGGGCACTTGGCGGAGCTTCTCGAGCTTCTCCTGCTCCGGGCTCTTCTCCTGGAAGCGAGCGCTGGACATGCCCTGCGCGAGATACTCCCTCGTCTTACCGGAGCAGATGTCCGAAAGGCACGAGTGAGCCTCGTAGATGGCACCCTTACGGAAGGCGCAGAGACCGAGCTGAACCATAGCCCTGTTGAACAGGACCTGCATGCGGGCATCCATGTGCTGGATGTTGTCTTGGATGTGGCTGTGTATTGCGGAAGCAAGAGAACAAGTGAGCGACAAGGACAGCTCGAAAAACCTTTGAGGAGAAAATGCAACGCACCTCATGAGCATGAGGTCTCGAGCCTGGTGGAACCTATCATGAAGGGCGTGGTGGTAGACGTGGCACAGAAGGGCGTTGGTCTTGAGCCTCTCGTCACCGTGAGTGTAGACAAGGACGCAGAGCTTCTCAACATCAGCAGGTGCCTTCTTGTCGTCACCGGAGTCAGCAGTGCTCTCCTTCTTCCTCAGGGCCTCCTTCTGCTGGCGCTCAAGGTGAGCCTCCTCGAGCTTCTCGGTGATGGTGTCGTGCTGCACACGGAATGAGAGGAATTAGCTGCCCCGTGGGCAAGGCCCGATTCCGCAAGAGTGTGAGTGTACCTTGTAATACGAGTGCTCGACCCTCTTCATGGCAATACGGGCAGCCTGGGCCAAGTCGCCGTGCTTCTCGTAGTACTCCTGCACTTGGGCGGCCAGCTCGAGGAACTGGCTGTCCTGACGCAGTCGGTCCACATATTCGTGCGTGTGGGGATCAACGTGATGCAGGCCCTTGCTGAATTCAGTGTCAAGCTGCTCGATGAAGGAGGTCAAGTTGACGGCGATCTGGGCCACCGCGGGCAACTGCATAAGAACACCAGGACGGTTAGAAGCAGCTGTAAGAACGGTCAATGTCGGCGCTAGCAATGCACGTACGCTGCCATCCTCAGTCTCATCAACTGCGGCACTGGCGGTCTCGTTGAGCACCAGCGAGCTGTCAGAAGTAAGGAGTTGCAACAGCTCGGCGATGTACTCGCGCGCCCTGGTCCAGGCACCGGGCTTCATGGCCTTCGTGACATTGGCGCTGAAGCGGACAGAGAGCACACGGTGAGAAGTCGCCGTCATCATTATCAAGTGTAATTGGCGAAGTGCGTACCTGGTTCTGTCGAACATGATGGCGATGACCTGCATGTAGATCTCCACCTTCTTCTGGGCCGACTTGACGTTGGCCAGAAGCACCTTGAGCTGATCAATCAGCTCCTTGGGGGTGGCCTTCTTCATGCCGCGCTTCTTGACGACTTCGTCAAGCTTCTCAGAGATAAGCTCGTCAGTCCATACGATCTTGACGGCCGGGGCCGGAGCAGGGGCAGGGGCAGCCTTGCGGGCGGGCTTGGTGGTCTTGGTCTCTGGAGGCAGGACAAAGAGACATGTGAGTCGCAGGTAACAACAAGGCCAAACGCAACGTGAGTGTTTTACCTCCGTCCTCCTCGTCATCGGAGACGGCGGCCTTCTTGCCGGGCTTGGCGATAGCGACGAGATCATCGTCGTTCTCGTCCTCATCGTCCTCATCTTCGTCCTCTTCCTTGGCAACCTTGACGGCAGCCTTGTTGAAGGCAGCGGGGTTCTGGAAATCCACACGATTAGCTGCCGCGAAACGAAAAATGCAACAAAGAAACGAAAATGCGGGCGAGATCGGGTTGCAGTATACCTGCTTGAAGCGATCAATGTCGGCCTGGTAATCCTTGTTGTTCTTCTTGAGCTTCTGGGCAAAAGTGTTGAAGGCCTTGGAGTCATTCTTGCTCATGGCCTTCTTGGCCTGCCGGGGAGAGAAGATATCCAGCGGAAATGGGTCATTCACATTAGTACCAATGTGCCGGCAGCCCGGGGGCGATGAGATGTGCCGTCATGGCCGGAGCAAATTAAAAAATAATTATTGAAATGCAGTGCAGCACTGTGTACCTCCTTGTCGGCGTTGGTCTGCTTGAGGAAATCCTCGAGCTGGATGAGAATGGAGACATAGGGGCCGGGCATGCCCTCCTTGGAGATGAGGTTGCTGGCCTTTTTGATCCACACGCTCAGACTCTGGAAATCTGGGGGCGCATTGTTCAATCAAAGCCGTAAGCGACAATTTTCAGTGCGCGCATACAGCGCAATGCACGCAGGCAAAATGGAAATTGGCAGACGAAATGAATGAAGTGTACCTGTGTTGATGCTCACCCAATTGGCCTCCTTGATGTCGTTCTCGAGGCTCTCAATGAGCTTGTGCATTTCCTCATAGCGCTTGTCTCGAACGCTCTTCACCACTCGCTTGGTGCCCTCGTCTTCTGGATCAGAATCGAGACCCCAATCAATGTCCTTCTCTCCCTCGCCCTCGCCCTCATCGCCGCTTCCCTCGGAGCCCTCGCTTCCCGAGAGCAGCTCCTTATCGGAGACGTCATCCTCGCTGTCAGAGCTATCGGCACCACCCCAGAACTTACTCATCTTCGCAGAGGGATGTTTTTTGCACACAAATGATCGACCGCCGCTCAGCAGATCTGGAGGCACCGACCCGGGAAGAGAAGAAGAAAGCCCGAACCGTGCGGTCTCGCAACACGTTCTGACAATATTTCGGATTACCCAAAAACTTGTTTGAAATTTGATTGGTCTCCAAATGTTTTTATTGTTTTATTCCGTTTCGCTTTGCTCGAGCAAAAGTAGGGAGCATGCGGCGTGGAGTGAGCAGCTGGCTGCGGCAGGCAGTTCCCGCACGAACCAGTACGTTCACCCCGTCACCGTCTTGGCCTCATCGCTCGTACTTTGGTGACTGCAACCCTCCTCCCCGCACCTAGACCTTCTACTGGGCAAAGAGGCGCTGCTGCTGCGCAGTCACAGGGCCGGCACCGCCGTACGGTTCACCACCAAGAGCACCAAGGCCGACGACATGGAGAAGCTGCGTGAGGCGCAAGCCCAGATGGCCAAGGTCGTTGCGGAGAAGCCCCAGAAAGAAGGTACGCGCCGACCGCATCAGGCCGCGAGTGCTCCTCCGCTGTGTGACCTCACGCACGACGCGTGGCCTTGGCTGAAGCGTGGGACACGCTGTGGAAGGACAACGTCACGCCTTGGGACGCCAGGAAGCCTGCTCCGCCGCTGGTACAGTCTCTGGGCCTCTGAGCGCCACTCTCATCGGTCGAACTGACCTGCCGTTGCGCTCTCCATTGTTTTCTGCGTACGCAGGTGGACCTGCTTGAGACCACCAACTACGTGCCCGACGCTGCCAAAGTGCTGGTGCCCGGTTGCGGCTCGGTGCCTGTCCCTCACCTATTCCTCATTGTTTTGCTCAACCACAATGGAGAGTGAGAGGCTGATCGTCTCCGCGTTACCTATCGACACACGCTCACCAGGCTTATGACGTGATCGCGCTGGCCGGCAAGAACCGGTACGTGGTGGGGCTGGACATCTCCGAAACCGCTGCGCAGGTTGCCCGCAAGGTACTCGACCACACTCGGCCCGTGGCTGTGCGTGTGGCCACGGCGTACCCAACAACCAACGACCCCGTGTGTTGCTTCTCTTCATTCATTCTCGCTATGCCGTCTAGAATCTGGAGCAGCAAGGTTTGAGCGAGGACAAGGCCGTCATCAGGGTCGCTGACTTCTTCACCTTTGGCGAGGGTCCATTCGACGTTATCTACGACTACACGTGCGGTCGCAAACGTCCCCAGCACTACGCCGCCGGTGGCGTGTTGCCGTATTAACCTCTCACCACGTTGTGCGCGCGTACGCACAGGTTCTTGGCCGCTCTTCCGCCTTCGATGCGCAACGACTGGGCCGTCGGCACCGACCGCCTGCTCGCAAAGTACTATCACCCCTTACCTTGAGCCGGTGGTAATGCGAGCCGATCACGTTAACGCGCCTCGCGGTGGACAGGGACGGGAAACTGATCACCCTCATCTTCCCCCTGGGCGACTTTGAAGGAGGCCCGCCCTTCGCCATGTCCTTTGAATTGTACGCCCACCCAGCCCCATCTGCTGCAGATTCTTCTTGTCTCTCATCACCCTCGTGAAGTGGAGACTGACTTGTTGCTCTGGCGCGGTTGTGCGGGCCTGTAAAGGGTCGAGAGCCTGCTGAAGCCTCTTGGGTTTGAGGCCATCGAGAGCAAGCCAGCCAAGGTGAGCCACGCGGCGCGCCAGGGCCGTGAGTGGGTGGCAGTCTGGCAGAGGAAGCGCTCGGGAGCTCGCCTCTGAACGCGCGCACTCTCCTCTCCCACCACCATTCCACTTTGTCGATCGCACGCCCGATCGTCGACCTGGTTGGGGATGTTGCTCAAGACTTTATGTTCATTGCGCGCCGCTCTTGTGCGACGCGGCTCGCTTGTTTACAAATGGCGTTGGGGAGGCCACACATTCGTGGTGATGCGCTACTCTGTGCAGCGTCTCACCAGCATTCACGACTCGTGCATCGGGTCGTTGGCATCGTCGTCATCGTCCTCCTCCTCTTTCTCGTCATTGCCACCCTTGCCTTCGCCCGCGCTCTTTTCTTCCACGTCCATCGCCTCTTCCGAGGCTGCTGCGTCCTCGTTGGGATCTTCGCGCTCGCCTTGGCCGCTCTTTGCCTCCCTCAGCTGGCGGTGGAGAGCTCCGATCTCTTCACTACCCTGCGAAAGCTGTAGCATTTGTTAGAGAAGAGAGAGATCAGTTGTTTGCGAGTGCTCTCGAGCTGACCCACAGCACGTACCTGTTCGGCGAGGAGGACGTCGCGCAGAGACTTGTCGAACATCTTGAGCTCGAGCAGGGCCTTAGCACGACGGAACAAGGCCTTGACGTTCGAGGGCTGTACGGCCAACACCTCACCCGAGTCGTCCACGACCTGATTGCGACAATCAATAGGCCGTTTGAGGAAAGAGGTGAGCATCCTGATTGATCGGCGAACGTGCACGAACGAACCTGCTGCCACTGCTGGCGCTTGAGGTTGCAAGCTGCCCTGTTCAACAGACACAGCAATCGAGATCGCTTCTTGCGGCGCATGACCTACACCAAAGATCACGCTCCCGATTGAGTTTGATTTCATTTCCGCCAACCGTGCGCGCACTAGACTTGTCGTTACCTCCTCGTAGCGGGACTGGAGAGCAAACAGGTGCTCCAGTGCGCGAGAGTATTCGGCCTCAGCAGCGTCGTAATCTTCAGACTGTACGTGCATGTGAGCGGAGGAGCGTATGTTAGACGGAACCCGTACCTTGAAAAGCCGGTTGCCCCTGTTTCTGATCTCGTCGGCTACGCCGACCATCTCCAAGTCCATGATTAGCTGCGCTGTAGTCTCATCTTCATCCTCTTCTTCTTCCTCCTCTTCCTCTTCCTCCTCTTCTTGTTGTGCTTGCCCCTCTTCTGTTTGTTCTCCGTTTTGGGTTGCTCGTTCGTGATCCCTTCGCTGGCCAGCTGGAAGAGGATGAACGTGAGAATCTTCGTTGTTGACAAGAGCGAAAAGTAAGTGAAGAGCGTGCAGGCACCAACCTTCCCTCGATCGCATCATCGTCAGGAAGTTCCACAAGTTGAGCAGGCTTATCTGCACAAACAAAGTGTTCAGATGAAGCACGCCCACGCAATACAAGGGGAAAATAGGTACCCTCACGCCGTCGTCATCTTCTGCATCCCCGCCGTCGTTGCGTCCGATAACGCGTTCCGCCTTATCAGGATTGAACGTGTACTCGCTCCCGGGCTCCCACACCTGATGTGCAGTGCATAACATGTATGTGGTTACTGCATGTTTCGTTGAAAAGCAACGCCGAACACGGTTGCTTCCGGAACGTGAGATGCGAGCAGCAATCGGGCGTACCTTGCCATCACTGTCGATGCCGCACGTAGCGAGATAGGGCAGAGTGGGATGCGGCGCCACTCCATTCACAACACTGTCGTCGGCCTTGAGCATGTTCACCAGCTTGCCAGTCTTCTTGTGCCACACGAACGCGTGTCCGCAATCGCTCCCTGAGGCACATCCAAAGCAGTGAGCAAGAGCAAACCCGAACCTCTCCACGAGCAACAATTGAAAAGGCGCGTTTCCTTACCTGTGGTGACGTAGTCATTGCCGCCGAGGAAGGCGATCTCCTTGAGGAACGTCCGCACGTTCTTGTGGCCCTTGTAGGATTGCACGTAGCCTGGGTCAAGCATGGTGAGGATGACAAGCATTTACGCCCCCAACACGTGCTGGTTGGCCTTACCTGTGTGCACGTCATAGTAGGCGGAGTTGACGTTCGGCGCAGTCTCACTGGTGAGCTTCTCGTGGTGAGTGCCTGGGTTGGTCGAGAAGACGTAGGCATCGACTCGGCTGTAAGTCGCGGCGATCTCGCCCAGCTCGTTATAGTCCACTCCCGTCACATTGATGGAGTAGTAGTTGTCCTGCTTGCTGTGCGTCTCGAGCACGCTCTTGGGGCAGTACTTAGCGATGCACTTGTATCTATCATTCTCCGTGATGTTCTGACCCGTGGATGATCCGCCGGTCATCCGAATGTCGTACAGGCGCACGATCGGGTCAGCGCACGCTAGGGCAAACTTGTACGAGCCCAGTGGGCACATGGCCAGCGAATTGACGGCCACCCTGCAAACAGGCGTTCGTGAAGAAGAAGAGATAAGCCTTTGTGGGCCATCGAAGATACAGAAGTGTGGCCGGCCTGTGAGTTCGTACCTCTCTCCTCTCTCGCTTCGAAGGTCAACAGCGATATTCTCAGGGTTGTTCTCACGAAGGCGAAGATCAAAGAGGCGCACAGTGCCTGGTGCGGGGAGGATAGGATTGACAATGTGAGCCACTAGAGCACGAGCTCGGAGATGGGCTGGGACGAACCGTCTTGGTGTGTGGAGAGGAAGACTGAACCGGATCCGGGGAGGAAGGACATCTTGAGGACCATGTGCATGGGCGAAGAATAGATGAGCGTGCTCGCGCCCTCCCTACCAAGCTGGGTGCATCGAATCTCGCCGTCCATGCCACACGACACCAAGCTTCGTGCATGGACACCAGCAGGAAGTGTGAGTGACGAGTGTGACCGCGAGTGGCGAAGACGAGAGGATGCGTACGAGTTGTCGTTGGTGTACGGCACGAACTTGGCACAGAAGATGTTGCGCGAGTGTCCCGTGCGCACGTTGTGAAGTTGTTTGTAGTTTGGTCCCGGCGAATAGATGTGCTTTGAATCGATCCACGCATCGTCGCCATCATCAACAACGGCAACAGAAGCAGCGAACAGGTCAGCGCCCGCACACCAACACGCCGATCACGCGGTGACGAGGCAGATGGATAGGAAGAGTTAGCGCTTGCGTACCAGCTTGCAATCGTCGGAACCGGTGATGAGCAGCGTTCCCTCCGTGTTCCAGTGGATGCTGTTGACGCAGCCTCGGTGCGCGTTGAGGCGCTTGGCCAGGTGAAGCCTGACAAGTTCGACGAGGCCGAGCCAAGGCGAACACGATGACCGTCAGACATGCGTGCGCGTGTTGCGTGGTGGCAGCCATGACGTGCAGTGGAGAGCGCGGGTACCTTGACATGAAGGAGGAGTTGGTCCTCAGCTGAGTCGAGGAAGTGGCCTTGTGCAGTCGCCACAGAGAACCATCGGCGAAGCTGTCAGTGGAGGGCTCGTCGCCTGAGCTGGTCTTGGGCTGGAGGGGCGCCGGTTCGCCATGCCCAGTGGCAGCAGCAGTGAAGGTTGGCTGGGACTCTGCGTCGTCATCGCTGCTGCTGCTGTTCGACTGGGTGGGGGCAGAGGGAGGGGGCACGACAAAGGTGGTCTTAGCCCCCCGCCTGTGTGCAAAGCGCCACAGAGGACCTTCGCGCTCTCGCTGCGCCAACCCAGATGCCAAATTCATTCTCTCTCTTCACGCTCTCACTTGCTCGTGTCTTGAAATCTCAACGGCCGCCGATGCTAGCGTCTCTCGCACGAGACCAAAGGCTCCCAAGGCCGAAATCCAAGCGTCCTCACAGTGGGGGTGCAGTCAGATCGAAAATCCGCTGCGCCAGACAGTTGTCTTTGCTGGCGAAGTTTCTTTGCAGGCCGTGGAAGAAATTCGGAAGTGACAACTTGTCGTCGGGAGTGTCGTAAACGTCCGCACGCCTCGAGCAGCAAGCTAGCTACAGCACCGGCTCTGCGCCGACGGCTGGCTGCGGTTGCTTGCGCTGCTCGTCCTTCCCTGTGCTTTGCTCGCCGTATCCTCAGCTTGCACGCCCGCGCGGTCGGCTTGGGAGTTTAGTTTTTCTAGGCAAGCCCGTGTTGCAATCTGCCCGTGTGCAGACGTCTCGCTCTTTGTCAAGTTCGGGACGCGCAAGCTGCACGCACGAGATCGCAAGAGCCGCAGGCAGGACCGCGGAGCGCTCGCGCATTGGAGAGAAAAAGGAATTAAATCTGAAATCAACAAACATCCTTCCTCTTCTTCTCCATCGGCTTCAGCACCCTTCTACGCCCTGCGCATCCACATTGCGCCTCTCGATTCGATTAATCCCCGGGGACGCGATTGGTAAAAAACATCAGCCCAAGCTGCTCTGCATCGCTGCGCGAGGATCGGCACAGCATGTCACAGGACACATCACAAACATCGGGAAACCCGTCGCCCGAGCTCCTCGCCGTGGTCGAGGATGGAAGGGGAGGGGGAGAAGGAGAAGGAGAAGGAACACAGCACGCCCATGTTGGCTGCCGCTGCCGTCACGGCGTGGCCACCGCATCTGCACCGGCAGCAAATGGATCGAGCGGCAGTAATGGAGACGAGGACTCGATGGACGGCGGCTCGAGCGAAGACGAGGAGGAGGAGGGCAGCACCTTGGGCGGCAGTGGGGCCAACCAGGGGGTTCGCGTTGTGAAGCGACTGCCCTTCACGCGAGACAACGCGGAGACCCTGATGGTGGAGACGTCAGATGGCGAACTCGTCGATGTGGAAAAGGGCGTAGCTACGAAGATGTCCCTCGCCATTCGCAAGAAGATAGGTGCTTCCCCCCCCCCACCAATGCCATTTTGCCTGCAGAGATTGCGTAATCTGTCAGCTCTGACCCTCTCCTTTTGGTTTCAGAATCTGCCGGCCCTAATGGTGTCATCCAGCTTGACAACATCACCGCTCGGGCCCTATCAAAGGTGCGTTGCTCCTCCCCTTTCATTTTAGAAATCAATTCATTCATTTGGTGCCGCCTTCAGGTTATGGAGTACTGCCACATGCACACGGCGCCCCACATCGTTACGATGGAGAAGGGAATGGATCTCAAGACCTGGGACGAGAGATTTGTGAAGCTCGATCCAGGCACCCTGTGCGAACTCGCCTCGGTACAAGCCCCCGACTTCCTCTCTCCATCTCGTTCTTACTGGAAAGATGGCTTCTCCTCACCTCTCTTCTCTTCATCATAACTTAGGCGGCCTACCATCTGCAAATCAAACCTCTTGTTGACCTGACCTGCCAAGCCATCGCGCAACTGCTCAAGGGCAAGACGCCAGCAGAGATAAGGCGCACATTCAACATACTCTACGACTTCCAGCCCGAAGACGACGGTACGTCGCGAGTCTCCCGCCCTGAGCCAGGCGATCGTCGTCGTCACGAAACTCATCGCGCGCCGTCGACTGTTGCTCTCCCTTCACACAGCCCCTCCTCCGACGATGCGAGACAAGCTCAGGAACAAGCTATGCAATCCCAAGCGCAAGGAGCAGAAGACCAAGGCTCTTCCTCCTCCGCCCGAACCTGTTGGTGCGTGTTCCTCCATCAGGGATAATGGGGCGGCATCAAGCACTCTCCTGACGCCTCCCCTATTATCCTCCTCTCTTACCATCCAAAGACACTCGGTCGGTTGACGATCTCGTCTCGTTCATCAACGACGGAAAGAACAACACTGCCGCCAGCAGCGTAGCCAAAACGAAGTCCAAGAGCTCAAAGAAGGCCCGCCAACGAGAGAGGAAGAAGAAGGTATGCATGTGCGTGCATGTGAGAGGAGAGGAGAGGAATGGAGTGTGAAAAAACGCAGCGCACTGGTACTTACTCCCTCTCCCTTCTCATGCTTAGTCGAGGAGCAGCCAGGAAAGAGAACGGGACGGGCTGCGGACTTCGCAGGAGAAGGTGAGCAACGGCATGAGGACGTCTCAGGAGTTGACACGAGGCAACCTGAGGAGCAGCCAGGAGAAGACCAAAACGAAAGGCGGTAATCAACAGGAGGATAGGACGACACGAGAGAAGCGAGAGCGCAGGGAGGACATCATCCAAAGGATTATTAACATGCAGAGGGTCAACGAGGACAGCGAGGGTGAGTTCATGAGAAGCAATTCGACCTCGCCATCTCCTTCGTTTTCATCTACCTCTTCATCTCCCGTGTCTTCCTCTCCATCTTCTACGTCTTCCTCTCCTCTGTCTTCGCCTCTTTCCTCTCCTTCGCACTCGCGCAATCCCTCTGGCAACTCTTCCGATCTGTTCTTCCACTCGAGCGACGACAAGGCCAGACGGGACAACGGCTTCAAGTTCAAAGAGGCCAAACTCAAGCAAGGTACCACACGCCTCTCTCTCTCTCTCTCGCCAAGGGCGGTGAATGTATGAACGCTCACACGCGGTCGTTTGGAGCAGAAACATATTATCTGCCGCCAAATCAACCCAACCAGCGAAGAACTTCTAGTTCGTCGTCCGACTCTGTGGGCAGTCCGATCCCAACGACGCCCGAGACGCTCAGCGACTCGAACAGGGACCCATTGGAGATCTCGCTAGACGACGACATATGGCAGGTAAGTCACTCATCTTGCCGCAGGCAAGCACTCGCTTCTCTGTCTCACAACTACAACTCTTGTTTTCCAAAGGAGGAAGAGGATGATGACATGGATCCGGAGCTAAAGGCCCAGCAAGACAGAGAAGTGGAGGAGTTCAGGCGCAGGCTAGAGCAAGTTAACAACACGGTACGGTGTTAGCCGTTGAGTGTGCTCCTTGGTATACCGATATATCGTTTAGAACCTCAACTGACATCTTAAGTTGTTGCTCCCTTCGACAGACGATACAGCGACCGCGCATCCCCCTCTCATCCACGTTGTCTCTAGCTCTCGCGAGGACGGTGGACACCCTCAAGGGCTGATATCTTTTTCACGCCATGCCCGGATTGTGGAGGCAGCAGCTCCAGTCACCGTACGTAGTTTGGCTCACACTCACTGCTGCCCTCCTCCTTACCTAACCGTGTTCTCTGTCCTCCGTGCAGCTGAGCGTGACTGGTGTGGCACACCTCCACTCCATATTTATTCGTCGAGCTGGCTACGAGCGCTCGGCCGACGACACAACGCGCGTCATTTTGAGGACTGTTAGCATGTACCTGTTGAAAACACAAGTGGAGGAGAGCGGAAGACGAAGCGGAGGATGACGATCGAGAGGAACGCAAACGAGACGAGACAGAATGGTAGGATGAGGAAGAAGAGAGAAGCGGAGGAAGAGGTGGAACCCGAAGGGAATGAACGCAAGTCAAGTCTTCGCGGACGAGACGAGGAGCAGGCGATGAGGGGTGGACCTACATCTCCACTCGCCGGTCGCCGCCGTCCAGGCGACGAGCAGCTCGATCCCTCTCAGAGAGAGCGGCATCATCAATCAATCTCATCAACTCAGGGCAGAGCTCGCCACAACGACGAGCTGGGCAGACGGACTGATATCTAGCACCGGGAGAGGCGGATCCGTTGAAGCGGGAAAGGCCAAACAGTCGGCTTCCCTTCCCGTCCGTCCCCTATTGCCGACGCAGTTTGTACATAAACGGTCCCGTTCTCATCACACCTCTCGCCACACTATCACTTCTTGGCCTGCACCGCTCACCGAGGCCTGAAACCGTTCAACCCTGACTGACTGCGACAGGAGGCTATGTGTCTCTTAGTGTCGTGAAGCGCACCCACGCCACTTAGAGTCAGTTTAGCGGGG